>VXBC01004286.1:317045-338217 GCA_013399945.1 Ploceus nigricollis
CCACAAGTCCCTGTGGCTGTGCCCAGCACTCCCATTGCAGTGCAGGGTGATTCCCTTCCCCAGGAGATGGAGAAGATCCCTGGGCACACTTCCAGGGGGAAGTCACTGGGTGCTGAGTGTGACCTGAGGTTGTGGCACGTTGGAACGAGCAACTCCCCAAGGACACTTTCCAGTTTGAACAGGGTTTGAAAAAACATTTTTTTTCAAGAACTCTACCCAAGTTAACACCAAATCAGAACATTCCCAGCTGATCCTGAGCATTTCTGGGAATTCTCCGTGAGTTTGGAGTCCCAAGAATCTGGGATTATCACATTAGTGATGCCCCTATTAAATTCATGTCTGAATCAGCCCTAAAGAAGACTTAAAGATCATTTTAATGCTTTTTGGCTTCAGTTTCTGAGGGCTTTGCTGGGTTTGCATGGAGAATTCCAATAAATATGTATTGGCTGTATTAGCTGCATTAAACACAGGCATGGGAAGGGATTGTAATCCTTGGGATTACAAGAAGGGAAAAGTATTACAGGTTTAGCTCTTCCATTGCCAGGGGCTCCAGTCTTTCCTTAAAGTTGATGGAAATGTTGAAATCACTATTAATTGTTTTGCTATTTTTTAGGCATTTCAGCAGATCCATTCAAAAATTCTGCCCTGCTGCAGAATTTTATATTTTATATTTTTATTTTCTATTTTATGGATTTCCCTGAAGTTGCTCACAATTAAAATAATATAATGAAGCAATTTCAATGTGGTTGCAATGAAATAATTGGAGTACTGGATATTTACCCTGTGTGGGCTGCAGAGCTGCTCTGTAATGCAAATTAATATGGAATATTGGTTTTTCCTGTTGCAATTGACCACATGGGTTCACTTTCCTTGGAAAGCAACAGATTCCCTGAATCAAAGTTTTTGTCCTCATTTCAGATGGAATCTCTTCCTTTTCCCCATCTTTCATTGGTGCCTTGCTTCTCTTGTCTGTATTTTGCTTTATTGCCAAATGAAAATGGGCTTACTTTCAGCTAAACAATATACTTCATGTTGATTAAAAGGAATTAAAGATTATAGCAGTAGAAAGACAACTAAAAATCCTGGAAATGCCTCAGAAATGAGTGTTGAGGCATCACAGTGTGCTTTGACAGTTATTTACATAGAAAATTTGCTGTTTTCTAAGTAGTTTTCACTTTGAGGAAGAAATGAGCCATAAAGTTCTACTTTCAGATCCATTTGTGTGTTTTAGGAATGACACGGCAGTGTTCTCTTTTTCCAGGGGTTGTTTTGATGTCTTTTCACAGTTTTGTTTTGATGTTGGATCAAAACATTGGTGCTCTGGCTGGAATCTTGGAATCCCAGACTGGTTTGGATTGGAAGGGACCTTAAACCCCATCCCATTCCAACCCCTGCCATGGCAGGGACATTTCCACTGTCCCAGGTGCTCCAGCCTGGCCTTGGGCACTGCCAGGGATCCAGGGGCAGCCCCAGCTGCTCTGGGCACCCTGTGCCAGGGCCTCCCCACCCTCCCAGGGAAGAATTTTTTGGGATTAATTTTGTGGCTTTGAACCACTAATCCCTGCCTTTTGAGGCGATGCGTTGGAATTATTGAAGTGATAATTTTTTGCTTGGAATAATCTATTTAGCTGCTCAAATGCCAAGAGAGCTAAATTAAGCTGAAAATTAGTCATTTATCTCCCCAAAAGTGTTGGAAGCAAGTGCCATGGATTCACTTTTAGGAGAGGGATGGAAGCTTCACTTGAGCAGGTCAGTGTGTGGATCTCATTGTTATTCAGCTGTGGGAGCCAACGGGATATAAATATCCAGGAAGGAAAACAGAAGGTCAAGTGTAAACCTCTCACATCAAAGGAGGCCATTCAGCATCTCCCAACCTTCACTCTGCTGCTCTCCAAAGAGAAAAACATTTTTTTTTTCTTTCATAATGCAAATAAACCAACTTAAACCCAAAATCTGTCAGTTTAGTGGGGCTAGGAATAGTAAAAGGTGGGAGTTGGGAAATGTGTGGATGGAGTGTCAGGGATGCAGGGGTGGTGCAGCCCAGGGACAGGAGCAGTGACTGACACTGAATCCTTGTGCCACGTTTTCCTGGGAAGTGTTTTTGAGCTGTCCTCTGCTGCAGCTGGAAATGTGAGTGAGAATGTGCCATGTTTAAATGTGGTTTTTTTCCCCTGCAGATAATATTTCCAAGGAAACTCAAAATGTTGTGACACTCGGCGAATTAGAACTGTAGCGGAAAGAGTTTATTTTCTAAATATAGTGCTGGTATTTAATTTATCGTTCTCTCCTCTTCTTTGGGGCAAGAAAAGCTCTCTCTCCTCGAGTTTCTGAGCTGCTGAATCTGGCTACGGAGTGTGTGGGCAGCAGTGGAAGTCATTTGGAGGTTTGGAGGTTGTACGTAAGTTTTCCAAGCTGTTCCCCTACCCTGCTCAAATCCCGTGGGATGCTGAGCCTGGGCACTGGAGCAGGGCCCCAGCAGCAAACTGGGAGGGGGCTGGTAAATCTGGTAGACCTGGACCTGCAGGAACCTGGAGAATCCCAATGAGAATGTGCTAAATCCAGCTTTTGGGGAGGAATCCTGCCTGCAGGGATGTCCCTGCAGGTTGAAATCTGCTCTAGGACCCGGCTTGGGAAAGCAGGACTGACTTTATGGAGATTTGGCTTTAGCCCTGTGTCCTACATAAGTGCTTTAAACCTCATTATTTTTAACAGGAGCTCTTGAAGAAATGGTTTGGCATTTCAAGTTTGGCTGTGTGTATGCAAATATTCCTGATGGCTCTTCCTGGCTTTCTTGTGCCACGTTTTGGTGCATTTGCCAGATTGATGCATTTCAGACAATTTGCACCCTTTGGCACAATTTTATTCTTTAGGGAGGTGTAACCTCATAGGATAAACATTGAATGGTTAAAAGTAAGAGGTGAAAAATGAGCATTTTAGAAAGAGGCCTAAAATAGATGAAACTTCTCTGATTATCCAGAGAATATGAACCTGGAAAAGGTTGTGCAGTTGTCTCATGGTTTTATGGGAGTATTTCCACAGCTGTCAGGTCCCTGATGCCAAATCAGGTCTCCCAAACACAACATTTATGGCACAAATGTGTGGGTTTGAGCAGCAGTGAGTGACGTGGATTGTGGTGGTCAGCCTGGAGAAGAGAAGGTTCTGTGGAGACCTCCCAGCACCTGCCAGGATCTGAAGGGAACACAGGGAAGTCAGGGAGAGACTTTGCATCAGGAATTATGGGATTACCCCAAGGAGTAATGGGTTCAGAGGAACCCATGGTTGAGAAGATGGAAGAGGGGAAATTTAGGTGAGATATTGGGAAGGAATGGGCAGGCCCTGGCACAGGGTGCCCAGAGCAGCTGTGGCTGCCCCTGGATCCCTGGCAGTGCCCAAGGCCAGGCTGGACACTGGGGCTGGGAGCAGCCTGGGACAGTGGAAGGTGTCCCTGCCATGGCAGGGGTGGATCCAGGTAATCCTTAACACCCCTCCAGCCCAAACCATTTTATGATTCTCTTTCAGGTTTTCCAATCTCAAAGCTGACCAGAAAACCTATTTCAATATTGAAGGTTGCTGTTTATATTTCAGCATGAAGGAAGAAAGAAAAATGCTGCTGCAGTTCTTTAGCAGAGCCATCAGAACCAAATCAATCCTGCCTTTGGATCTGATGATCCACATTCTCCAAAGATGCAGCACCTCCATCACAGAGAGATTCTTGTGTTTGGAGTCAGTGGCACAGATATGGGGAAGGCAGGGAAGTCATTGACTTCAATACATGTTTATCTGAGAAGTACTCCCTTAAAGGAGGGTTTTAATCTTAATCTTAGTCCTCTCAATCAGCAGCAGGTTTGGAGATCTCCAAGGTTACAGGACCCCATAAATTGGCAGGGATTTTTGTGCTTTATTCTGTGTTTATGGCACAGTTTCAGCTTATCAGTGGTTTGATTGTTTATATATTTTAATGGGAATTAGTGTGAAGGTATAGAGTAGATCTGATGTTGGACTGATATCATACTTTTCATTAGTTTTTCATTAATATTTTGGTGGGATTTTGGCTGTAACAATTCAAATTTCTTTAACACTCCAAAGCACCATACACAGGAACATTTTTCATTACTCATGCCACGCTGTCAATAATTTCTCCACGCTGTGAACAGAGACTTCTTGATTTTCTGCTGTTCTCACATTTGTAAGTGGCATCTCTAATGCACTAAAGTGGCTGCAAAGGCCCTCTCTGGGGTGTATTTTAGTTTTTTTCCACTTGAACTCCCTTGCAGCTGCCTGCCAGCCTCTCTCTTCCCTGCTCCTGTTACCTGCCCATCCCCAGAGAGCCCTGAGGCTGCTGCTTGTGCTTTGGAGAAGAAATGATGATTGGTGTGTGTGCAAAATCCTTGTTTCTTCTGCACAATCACAGCACCCAAAAACTAGGATATCATCTGGGGGCTCCATCCTTGCTGTTCCTTCCCTGAGCTCTTTGTCACACAGGGCGTGGCTTTAGGGTGTTGTTAATAAAGAATTTGTGAGGATGAAAATCAAATTCAAGAACAGTTTTGTCAAATTTTACTCTCTGTGAGCAAAGGATGAAAATTAAATTAAAGAACAGTTTCATCAAATTTTACTCTCTGTGAAGAATTTTCCAGATTTCAAGGATGATCAGAGGTTTATTTTGGAGGCAGAATAATTTTTTTTTCAGAGAGAGAACTGGGTGGAAAGGAGCAGAGGACTGGGCAAGGCAGAAACTCTGCCTGTCACAAGGCATCCTGTCATCCTGCAGAGGTGTGGACAAGAGGGGTATTTTTGGGGACAGAAGCTTTGTGCTGTCACGTCAAGGAGAAAAGGAAAAAAATCACCTTTTTAAGGGAAGTTTTCTGTGAACTTGCTGAAGAAACCATGAGCTTGCTGTGCTCACACATAGCAGGAGGCCCAACCCTAATTTTTGCTTCTCTAATAACTCTAGCTGCCAGTACAGCTTGTGTTGTACCACTCAGCTTTGTTCTAATTAATTACTAATTGTTCAGTTCCTGCAGATCAGAGCCTGAGGCTGTTGTCATTGACAGCTGGGATGCTCAGGTGGTGATTACTGGGTTTTCAGATAGGAAAAAACCAAAGTTTAATCATGTTCCAGTAATGAAATTTATGTTTTCATTCAGAAGGAAAAAACCAGACATTAGACAGAAGTTAAAGAAAAATTCCTTTTGTGTTTCTTGGTGCTTCAAACTTTTTCTGCCTGAAGTGTGCAGCATTGGGGCAATTTAATTATTGGAGGCAAATGGATCTCTCTGAGTTTGTCTCACGGCTGAGAATGGAGATATTTTTCTAAATAACAGAGTTTAATGTAAGATGGGCAGGGGCATCATTACACACTTGGAATTTCTACATTAGATCATGGAATAGTTTGGGTGGGAAGAAACCTTAAAATCATCATTCCCACCCTCTGCCATGGGCAGGGACACCTTCCTGTATCCCAGGCTGCTCCAAGCCCCATCCAACCTGGCCTGGGACACTTTTTCCTCAAAATACATTTTTAAAAACCCATTAAAATCCTGTAATTTGGTATTTATTGATCAGGTGGGTCTTGCTTGAGAACAGTAGCACAAAATCATTGATCTTCCAGCTTTTTTAATTACTAAGAAAATAAGTTTGGGTTATTATTTCTAAAATAGCATCAAAACAGATGGCACCTTAGCTCTGCTCAGGGCCTCTGTGTGACGTGTGGCTCTGGTTGTGTTGCATCACTTTGATCCTGCTTTTTGTGACAACAGGATGATGGAAATGCCATCCCATGTTTATTCCAGAGGGAAATTCCCTTTTTCCCCAGCCTAGTCTTTGAAAAGGATGGCTGTACCTCTGCTGAGAGTGGATGTGCAACACCAGATTCCTCAGCAGGGGCTCGAGGTGGAAATAAAAGGATTTTTTTCAGCCGCCATTGTCAGAGAGCCCCACGAGCTGCTGCTCCAGAAACTCTTGGAATCAGAAAAATAATGGGATGTCTGTCATATCTCTGTATCATATCTCTGTATTATACCAAATATAATCACATAATTCCCTTTTAATAGGGAAAAAAAAAAACCAGTTCTGCAGTATTTTAGAAGCTTCTGATCAATATTAGAACAATTCTATTACCCAGCCAGAGCAATGGTGTGCTTGGTGGTGACCTAAAAAAATATCTAACTGGAAGCCTTTCAGTTTTGTTTTGAGCCATTTCCTGTAGTAGAATAATGAAAAAGCATGAAACTGGAAGGATTAGTTGTGAGAAAATTGCTGCCTTGCAAGGCCAGAGGCTTAGAGAGCATAGCCCTGGATTGATGGAGATGAGGTTTGCACGGGGGAGCCTGGGAGGGGAAAGGGCCAGACTTGGAGGGGAGTTGGGAATTAACACCAAGAAACTCAATGGGGCAAGAGGAACCACTGGAGAGTAATTTTTATCCAGGTTTTGTTTGTTTTTAAAATCTCATTTTGATGGGTTTTGCCACGTTTCTCAAACTTCCATTCTGTATGTTGGACATGCTGCTGCTATAATTTATTGGATTTCTATCTGGATTAGTTATGTGGTCCCAAACAAAGAAGGGAGGTGGTTAATGGCTTGTTGGGGTGTGTGTGTGTTCTTTTATTGGGGAGTTTGATCTGTTTGCTTTTGGGTTTTTTTATTCTTCACATGAATTCTTCCTGTTTGATCAGGGCATCTTCAGGCTGAGGCGTAATCCAGGCATGTGCACACAAAGAGAGATGCTCAGACTTTGGATTTCACCTCAGAGAATGATAAAATCCCAGGATGGTTTGGGTTGGAAGGAGCTTAAAATGCCATCCAGTGCCACCCCTGCCATGGCAGGGACACTTCCACTGTCCCAGGCTGCTCCAGCCTGGCCTTGGACACTGCCAGGGATGGGGCTGCCACAGCTTCTCTGGGAATTCTATGCCAGGACCTCCCCACCCTCACAATTCTTTCCCAAAATCTCATCCATCCCTGCCCTCTGGCAGTGGGAAACCATTCCCCCAAGTGCAAACCTGATTTGGCTTTGGTGGGAACAGTGGGAAGAGCCCCCAGTTCCAGCTGGGCTCTGAAGGGGTGACAAATCATTTTTTCACAAATCATTTTTTCAAACTCACCAGGAACCTTTGCATTGTGAATGTCATTGCTGCAAGGAATGGACATGAATCTGTCACTTCTTAGGGCTGTAAAAGTGAGATGTTGCTGATGATGGATGGGAGGTGAGGTGGGCACAGGGGAAGGACATCTCTAGTGGTGGAGCTGTCAGTGGTTTGTGCAGCCTGTTATCAGTGCAGCCATCAGGGATCGTTATCTTTTTGGGTAGATTTTAGCCCAGCTCTGTCTTTGGTGTCAGGACCATTTATCTGAAGTGGTGTTCAGCTGTCGTGTGATTTGCAGGTGATACCAAGCAACATTTTAAAAAATTTTTTAAATTTTCAGCTCCAGTTTTAAGCTTAATTTTACCAGAAGTGGCACCAACTAAAACTTGAGAAATGCCTTATTGATTTTTCTGAGCTGAATATAAAACTATATTTAAAGCTTATTGTTTATATCATGCAGCTTATGGTAAAGAGTGAATGGAGTGCAGGTGTTTTGAATGGAGATTCCAACATTAAGTTGGAAAATATGGCCACCACAATTAACTTTGAATGGAATGCAGGTGATCTAAATGGAGATTCCAACATTAAGTTGGAAAATATGGCCACCACAATTAACTTTGAATGGAATGCAGGTGATCTAAATGGAGATTCCAACATTTAAGTTGGAGAATATGGTCACCATAATTAAATTTGAATGGAATGCAGGTGATCTAAATGGAGATTCCAACATTTAAGTCATGCCTTCCAGCCCTGCCCCTCACTCTTTCATTTTCCAGCTGATTTCTGGCTGCTTGGTTTCCCAGCCCCACATGTCTCAGGTAGGATTCATCTCCAAAATGATGACAGTAATTTGGTTTTCTCTTTCAGTATATTTCCATTTCTCCAAATCCAGGGCAAGCTAAAAGTTTGAGAATTCTTCAGACTTTAAAAGATGCTCCAAAAACTCAGCTCAGACTGACACTGTTTTATTGGGTTTTTTAAATTTTCCCAGCCCAAGAGTGGTCAGAGCTGAAATGATGGAAAATTTAATGCAGTCCCCTAGAGGTGTGGTGAATGCCCTCAAAATCTAAATTACAGGAGGGGTGGCAGTTCTTGCTGCATTTATTCTGCCCCAACTGCTGCAGAAACATCATCACTGAAGTAATTTTTCTCTCCAGTGGCTTTTCCAGCATGTGTCAGCATTTTCCTCTTGAGGTTTTGTTGTTGATGCTGTTCCTCTTTTATGATAGGAATTCTTTTCCAGACTTGAGCAAAGAAAAATCTCCCCCCTGCCAGGAAACCCTGACCCTGTGTTATGCATGAAAAGTTGCAGATGGTTTATTCAGGGGGGTTTGATTTTCTCACTGCAGACCAAGGGCTCAGGTTCATGCTTTCAGCGCTGTTTGGGAAGCTGAGATGGGGGGAATTCCAGGGATGCAGGGGAATTCCAGGGATGCAGGCACTCAGCATTCCTGCAGTTTCTCTGGCAGGTTGCAGGATTTGCTGCAGGCTCCCAGAGCTGCCTGCACAACCACGCTTCAGGCTTTGCTTTTACTTTTCTAATAACTCCCAGGCTTGCTGGTTTAATTTTAATAGTAAATGCAGTTTCTATTTATGTGCTGAGACTCCAGGCTGTAAAGAACTTGACTATCCCTAGAAATCCGCATGGGTAATGATTTTTTTTGGAGATAAATGCCTTATTAACATGCCTGGAACTTAATAATGGATGAGAAAATCAGATGCATTTCATGTCCCAGAGCCAGATTTAGAATTAAAGCTGGTGCTGTTGATGCCATAAGTTTAGTTCTGGGGAGTAAATATATATCTGCTAACTTTGGGAATGTCAGAGGAAAAGAGGAATAGCAAGCACTGGTGGCAGATGCTAAATCTGTACCACAGGCCAGGCTGTTGCTTCAGTTCCTGGTGCTGCAGGAGCAGGGAGCTGCTGTCTGTGCCCAGAGCAGCCATTCCAAATAAATAATTGGAATATCAGCCTTTTGATGAATGCTCAGCCAGCAGCTCATGGAAAAACAGCTGTTCCCTGAATCCCTGCTCACGTTTGCACATGCTGCTGTTGGGATGCAGCCCCAGGCAGGGAACAGGTGTTCCCTGGAATTATCTGGGGTGGCAGTTCAACATCTGGCAGCATTTGCTTCATTAGCTTTGTAATTGTTTTCTACTCGTTTAATTTCCCTGCTGGTCAGTGGGGAGGGCTTGGAAAAGCCAGGTTTGCACCAGGAGCTCGTGGTTATGTGTCAGGAACCTTTTTGCTGTGACTGCTGCTGCTCCCAGGGGACTTTGTGGAGGATAAATAACTTTTGTTAGTTGGAGTTTAGTGTTGCTTTGTAAAAAATTGGAGAGAGAGTTGTGCATGTATAGAAATACACATAAATAAAGAGACACTTCCTAAGTGGAAGCTGCAGGGGGAAAAGGCTACAAAGGCTGTGGATTTTTTCCTGGTGTGAACTGCAGCGTGTGCTGGTTTGAAGCTGATGTTTCCTGAGAGCCCCTGGGATGTACAGAGTGAGCAGGGTCCTGTGCTCACCTCATGAGATCAGTGGCTTAGTCTGAACATCAAGAGCTGTTGTTTGGCTTTAAAAATAATCCCCAAAGTGACTTTTATCGTGTTTGGAAAGATTCTGGTTCATGTTTTTGTCAGTGTGTGGATGCAGCTGGCTCAGCGCGAGGGAGTTGCATCCGAACACCTCCAGAGAGGGGGATTTTCCTGGGATGCTTTGGGGGAATGTTTGGTGGCAGTCACTCCTGCCTGGCTGCCAGCTCGGGATGTGGATGGGCCACATGGGTCAGGTGATGACAGGAGCTGAGAAAAAGATGGAGCATGGCTGTGGAAAACACTCTGAGCTTAAAGAAAGGGGAGAAGCTGGGTGGAGGCCTTAAGGAATAAGGTCTGTAAGGCATTCCTTCAGCTGGAAGAGGACATCCTGTCTGTCTGTGTGTCTGACATCAATAAGATGTCATCTGATAGAGCTGCACAGACCCACAAGGAGGCAGTGAAAGGACAGTCCCTGGAAGCAGAGATGTGGCACTCCCGTCCCCAGGGAGGGTCGTGCCCTGTTGTCACTGCTGCTGCTCTGCTGTCCCTTGCCCATCCCTGTTTTGACACCCAAGTTTTGCTGGCTCAGCCATGGGTTGGGCCGTGCCTGTGAGTTTGATCATTAAACTGGTTCAGATTTCAGGGAAAAGTGAGTTTTCCTTGCTCCTCCCCCTCGTTTGCAGGGTGATGTGTGGGTGTGTTGGCGTAGGAGACAAAAGGAATGAGAATGTGCAAAGCCTGTGCTAGCAAACCCTTTGTGCTCTAGAGCAGCTGATCCCTGTGTGCTGGGAGCAGCAGGAGCCACAGAAACCTGGAACAGTTTGGGTTGGAAGGGACCTTTAAAGGCCACCTAGTCCAGCCCCCTAATGAGCAGGGACATGGACTCACAGAATCATTTAAATTGGGAAGAGCTTTGAGATCATCAAAATGATGATCCTGCTCCAATCCTGTCCAACCTGGCCTTTGGCACAGCCAAAGCCTCTCTGGGCAACCTGTGCCAGGGCCTCAGCCTCTTATCATCAAAAGCTTTTTCCTTTCAGTCTTGGCAGCTCCATGGCCAGGGAAGCTGCTGGAGGAGAGTCTCAGCCACTGCAGAGGTGAGGAGGGGAATGAGAAACCTGGAAACAGTGGTGCCATCACTGTTTCTCCAGTTACACAGCTAAAAATCTACTTGGGAAGCAGCTGAAGGCTTAAAAGCAAGAACTTTTGCAGCTCAAGGGACACATGAGATATGTTAACTCCATGAAGGACACAGGGAGGAGGAGAGGGGGATGGCTGGGTTCTCTGAAGCAGCAGATCTGAGCAGCTCTGTGGTGGGGCTGGAATTCCTGACCCATCCCACCAGCGAGCTGACCAGCCAAGGAAAACCTTTGCTGTTAACTTTCAGTCTCCATTTCCATCTTCAGCACTGAAAAGATCCTTCTGTCTTTAAATTTGGCCAAGCAATGGATTTGACTCTGAAAGATGTGCCAAAGGCTCTGCTGCTGACCTTCCTTCACAGGTATCACCCCTGAAGGGTGTCCCTGGTGCTGGTTCCTGCCTGGAGGGGCTGGGGGGTTCTGGCTCTGCAGGGACCTGGTGTGGAGCAGCTCAGGAAGTCAGAAGTGAGCTGGTGCCTCTGTGTGGGAATCCNCTGGCCAGTGGTACCTCTGCATGTGTTCAGTGACTGCTGCTGGCACCAACGGCAGAGAGACAGCTCCCCATGCACACTTCAATCCTTCATTCAACCCGAGCATTCCTTTCATTGTTTGGATTTAGGTTTTTGCAGTGCAGAGCTGTGCTAGACTTTGGATACACCTGTGAGGGTTCCAACCTGCTGTGCTGAAAACCTTTAAGCCACAGCCCTGCTGCCCTCCTTCCTTCCTTCCTGTGTTGCACCTCTTGATGTGTTGCAGTGAATTCTCACACATCCAGTTGTGTGTTCTCCTTTTCTGACTCTCCAGAGTCAGGCAAGGCCCACTTCTGTTTTTGCTTTTTCCCTTCCTCCCCTTCTCTCCTCCAAAATGAAACTGCAGCTGGAACACAAGCGTTCAGTCTGGCCATGATGCAGCATAAAACTCTTCTGTGAGTATTTCCCCTTGGCTGTAATTAGTTTTTGTGTTCAAGGAGCAATTTTAAACATTCATCCAGAGCCATTACAAGGGAGCATCTGTGTGAGGACATGTTTTGTGCAGCTGAGGAGCAGAAGGGCCGCTGGGACGGAACCAAAGGCAACTTCTCAAGTTAATTGTAAGATTTTATTGGTGTTTCACTCCACTGCTCAAGGGTTTCTCGTGTGAATCAATGGCAGATTGCCTAATTTATGTGTGAGCCCTGCTTGAAAAGCAGCCCAGATTGATTTGCTGACAATGCACAGGGAAAGGTGACCCTAATTTGTGACTTCAGCAGGCCTGTGGGGACAGGGGGGTGCTGGAGACTTGGGATAATGGAACTGCAAGTTTTTGCTTTGGCTTGAAAGGTTCCCCATCCCTGTTCAGTAAAATGCCATTAATTTGGGGTATGGGTGGCTGTTTAGTATTGTAAAAGATATTAATGAGACGTTAAAACCAGTCAAAGTGGTTTTTATCTGAAATGTTTGTTCCTCTAAGATTTTTTTTAAGCAAATCCTGGAGCTTTGTTGCTGGCCAATGTTGAATTATTTGATTAGTGCCCTGGTTAGTCTGATGAGTCTCTTTTCCTTCTCCGTGTTTGTGTTAATGGCCTCAGTTCTTTGCTGAGCTTGCAGGAGGAATAGTAAATAATTCAAAGTAGAGCCTTGCTGCAGAGCCCTTTCTTAACTAAAATGAGACCACAAAGGATGGACAGTGAATACACAGCAAGAGACACAACTGGATGTGGAACAGGAGTGGGAAATGGCTGTGGCACAGACCTGACAGTAGACAACAAGTACTTAGAAAATAATCCAATGGTTTTTCCTTCATTTTCCACACAAAATCCCTCAGTGCCTTCATCTTAGCTCAGTCTCTCACAGCTGGATCCTCCCATTGGGCATCCCTTAACCAGGGCTGTGTGAGGTGCCCTGGGGATAGTGACAGCAGCAGGGGTGTGGAGGTGGCAGCCGTGGTTGGGTGTCACAGCTGCCACCACCAGCCCCGGAGTCACAACCATTTCCTTTAGCTTGGGGACAGTGACAGTGGCCAGAGCCTGGGGTTTCCTGCTGACTCAGCACTGACATCCTGCTGTGCCACTGCTGTCCCTGTCACTAACCACGGCCAGCAGCCCCACAGAGTCACCCCTTTCAAGCTGGAACTCATTATCTGGATTTAATTTTGTCTGTGCTGAGCCTCTGTCTCAACTTTCAAGTGTCTTTTAGGCTTTTGCCTCTGATCTAGAATTCCCAGTGAACTGGGATTGCCAGAGCGAGCCAGGGTTACCAGCAAGAGCCCAGGCAATTTCTAAACCTCCTCTGCCCAAAATCAGCCCAGGCCTTTTCTCCCACACTCTCTTGGGATGGATTGGCTCCTCTTTGTAGGCTCCAAAAGCTGGGCTTAGTCAGATGTTCCTCAAACACTGCTGGGAAGGGGGGCCAGGGCGGGCTGGCTCCTCACTCATGATAAGCTTTTCTATATATAAACCTGCGTGGTGGCTGCTGATAGCACTAATGAAACCCTCTGTTAACTCCTTCACCCATCAGCAGCAGGTACAGCAGGTGCCACTGGCTCTCCCCAAGTCGTTTTGTTAATTGAGAGCAAGTTCTTAATTGCAGGCACCCAGCCCTGCATTGCAGAACCGCTGCTGCCGCAACCCCGAATGTCAGCCATGAGGAAATGGTGAAAGGGCCTGAAAAAAAGGGAATAAGTCCAAGCCCAACTGCAGGGGAGAGGTTAAAAAAAAAAAAACCACAAACTGAAAAGAGTCAGTTCTTCCTGCAAAAGTGTCATACAACAGAGATTCACCTCGGGGGATTGATTACACGAACTGCAGAAATATGGGGATTTAAATACTGCAGGCAGTTAACTCAGCTCTTCCTGGAGCTGGAGAAATGTTCTTTAGCTGCAGGAATATTCTGAAGGAGTATTTTGAAGGAGTGTTCTGAAGGAATACTTCTGAAGGAGCTTTTGTTTTGCATGGGAGCAGCTGGCTGAGAATGGCACCTGTGTGTGGAGTCACCTGCTGGCAGCTGGCGTGTGACACCCAGCATGGATGGGGAGCAAGGTGAGGTTAGGAGGGTGGGACACTGGAAGGGGAGCTGGTGGAGGGATGGTGGCATCCAGCTCTGGGATTTGCTGTCCTGCTTCCCAGTTTGTGGCTGTTCTGCTCTGGCTGAAGCTGTGGTGCAGTGGGATCTGCTCTGAACTGCTCATCCAAATCTCCAGCTCTTCAGCATCCCTGGCATGGGCTGCCCTCTGCCCCCTCACACATCATCTCCTGCCCCTCACAGCCTCCCAAAGGCAGGGATGGCTCCAGCCTGTTCCCAGATCACAACTTCAGAGGCCAGCCCAGCTGGAAAACACCCAACTCCATTTGAAAGCCAGTTTGTCCTTCCCTTGTCACAGCCCAGGTCCCATCCCTGCAGCCACGTCACCACACGGCTCTGGCAGCTGTGGCTGCCCATTCCCTGCTCCCCCCAGGAGCCTTTCCATGTCCCTTTGCTGCTGAGGAGAGCAAATCCAGCACTTTTCCATCAGAGCTGGCATTTCAGAGCAGGGTTGTCACTGCAGCGAGGAGCTGTCCCCTCAGAGCTGCGGTTGCTGCTGAGGCACAGCTGGGCACTGCAGTAAAGACACCAAGGAAATTCTCTCTGCCACTGAAAAGAGAAGAATCAGCTTCTCGTGAATTTTGTGGTTTCTGAAAAGACTTCTGGGTGTGTGGAGCTGGTGGTGTTGTGCTGCTGTGCAGCTGCACCTTGACAAGGTGGCCGAGCGTGGTTGGGTCTCTGTGTCCCCACGGGGACGTTCCTGCTGCTGTGAGCGCCGAAGGTGGGTGAAGAACAGATGGAAAAGTGCTGGATTTGCTCTCCTCAGCAGCAAAGGGACATGGAAAGGCTCCTGGGGGGAGCAGGGAATGGGCAGCCACAGCTGCCAGAGCCAGGTGGTGACGTGGCTGCAGGGATGGGACCTGGGCTGTGACAAGGGAAGGACAAACTGGCTTTCAAATGGAGCTGGGTGTTTTCCAGCTGGGCTGGCCTCTGAAGTTGTGATCTGGGAACAGGCTGGAGCCATCCCTGCCTTTGGGAGGCAGTGAGGGGCAGGAGATGATGTGTGAGGGGGCAGAGGGCAGCCCATGCCAGGGATGCTGAAGAGCTGGAGATTTGGATGAGCAGTTCAGAGCAGATCACCAGGAATGGGACGGGTCCAGCCTGTGGGGATTGGCCTTGGGGACTTGTCAAGGACCTTCTCCAAATGAGCATTTTACAGCTCTGTTGGTTTTATTTAGAATTAATCCTCTTGCACTTGTGTAAGCACCTAAATAAAACATGACTCAATTAATTAATTACGCTGAAATCATGGGACTTTACAGCTTCACTTTAGGTAGGAGTTATTTTATCTCCTTTAATGACTAAAGCCTCTGTTCATGACACAACACAAACTAAACTTTAAAAAACACATATAAGGGGACTTCAACCTACTTTTTTGTGTTTGGTGGTTTGTTTTTTTTATATAAAAGAAGGAACTAGGGGAGATTTGTGGAGATTTTGGGGAATATTTAAACAATTTTCTATACATCAGATGGGAAATAGTGAAACAGTGTCCTCACTGTGTTGACTTTGGAACAGTAGGATCACTTCAGAAATGCACCTGCTGAGTTTTGCAGGATATTTCCTGAAAAAGCTGGTCAGGAAAGTGCAAAAACTGGCTAAAGAATTCTTCAAAAAGCGTTTGAGGGTGAATGTACATCTGTGAGAGAATGCATTAGTCATCCTGACCTCTTTTATTGCAGCATGAAAACAGCTTTGAATTTGAAAATATTTCTCATCTCTCTCTCTCTCTCTCTTTCTGAAGTAGTTCCTTCCATTTTTTTTGTGTGCACTTCTCCTGGCGTGGTCACCTGGTGCTGGACACTGGGGGGGCCAGCCTGGAATTCTGGGGACAGTTTGGGCCCCTTGTGACAAGAAGGACATTGAGCACATCCAGGGAAGGGAATGGATCTGGGAAAGGCTCTGGAGCCCCAGGAGGGGCAGAGGGAGCTGGGAAGGGGCTCAACCTGGAGCAAAGGAGGCTCAGGGGGGACCTTGTGGCTCTGCAGAGCTCCTGCCAGGAGGGGACAGCCGGGGGGGTCGGGCTCTGCTCCAGGGAACAGGGACAGGAGGAGAGGGCACGGCCTCAGGCTGGGCCAGGGCAGGCTCAGGGTGGATTTTGGGGAAAATTCCTTCATGGAAAGGTTTGTCCAGGCCTGGCACAGCTGCCCAGGGCAGTTTGGAGTCCCCATCCCTGGAGGGATTTAAAATCCATGTGGATGTGGCACTTGGGGACATGGGGCAGTGGTGGCCTTGGCAGTGCTGGGGGAACAGCTGGACTCTGTCTCAGAGAGCTTTTCCAAGTGAAAAGTTTCCTTGATTCTGTGATGGAGTTTTTTGATCTGACAGCTGCCTGTTCCAAGCCTGACCTGGGTAGTTTTAGTTTTAGATACAACAGCCCTTGCATTGCTTCATTCAGAGCCACTCAGGCATGGAAAAGAAATCTCTCCTTTTTTTTTTTTTTTTTTTTCCCCTTTATTTCCCATTTCTGGGGGTGTCGNTTCCAGATCTGTGGGGCTGCAGATAAGCCAGATGTGCAACACATGAGCAGGCAATGTATATTTTCCCCAAATTAAGGCTGCAGTGTTTATTATGCTCCTGGTTTTAATTCAGTTTATGTCACAGAATATCAACACAACTGCTTTGAGTAATCCTGGTGAACAAAGGAAATAAAAAAGGGATCCCTGTCACACTCAGTGCTGCTGCCTCCTGGTGACCATGGAGTAATTGGGGTTGGAGGGGACCTTTGAAGCTCCAGCCCATTCCTCTGGCCCAGCCCATCCACTCCTGGGTGCATTTGTAGAAATCCCATTGATTGAAAAATTCCCCCGCCGCTTTTCAAGTGGCAAAGTCACTTTGTAAGGGTGGCATGTCACCACCAGTGTCAGTAAATCCTGGCTGCAGCAGCCCTGTTAATGCAGTGCTTAATCTGCTGGTGACAACCCATGATTTATATTCCCAGGAGATCCCAGCCTTGCTAATTGAAATGGATTGGAACTCGTGTTCTCCATCATGGGCTGGGTTTGGAGACTCAGGGTGCTGGGAAAGACACACAGAAACTGCTGAACTGGGTAGGATTTAAAAATTAGTTTTAAAAATTAGTATTACAAAAGTGGTAATTCTTGCCTGCATTCGGGTATTTTCCTTTAACTATCATTTTTTAGAACAAATAATGGATTTGCCACATCTGCTGACCTCCTCTTCCATGGAAATCAAAGCAAATATAATAATTTGTCCACCTGAATTAGACACAAAGTGACTAAATAAGCAAGACAGTCTATCAAGCTTGATTATTCCAAATGGAAATTGATTTTATTCAGTTAATTGGTGCTTTGCCTTGCTCGGTCTCTTACGTGTAAATGATTATTCTGATTTGTAGTTTTTTAATCTAATTATTGCCATCTCTTTGAAATGATCTTTACTGAGGCTATTTGTATAGAATACATGAGGAATTTTTACAGTCAGATATGGTTTTGTGGGCAGTTATATTAAATTATAGAGCATTATAAAATTATGTATTTGTCCCCTAAATTCCCTTGTTGTGTCTGAAGGGGTTGGAAACAAAGCTTGCCTGGTTTTTATTTGTACAATCACCCCAACGTTGAGTGTGCTGTAAACAGTCCCATTAAAAAATTATGGGCTTTATGGTGAAATTTAATGTTCATCCCACAGTGTTTTCTAATTTATCACATGGCTGAATTTTGAGGAATGTTTCCCAAGTGGAGAGGTCCCTTCTGGAGTTTCTTGCTGGGCTGCACTGAACACATGCACAAACATCTCCACAAACTCCATTCCCTTTTTTTCCCTCTGGATTTTAGGATATCCTGAGTCTCGAGGAAGAATTACAAGGATTCAAAAATAAGAACATGAAAACTCGAGTTTTTTAAAGCTCCTGAATGTTAAAGCAATGTCAAAACTTGGGACTTGATCAAACTTCTGGAAATTGGATTTGGGGCTTAATGTCTAACTCCAATAACAGATTGTTATGGAATGGTTGTCCCAAGAGGAGGAATTGTGGAAAGCTGATTCCAGCTGATGGCCCATGGAGGGTGAGGGTGAGCTGAGGGCAGGAATCTGAGGTCCTGCTGCTCCACAGGCTTTGGTGCCCAAGCTGGGGATGGGGATGGAGGGCCTGGCTGTGGTCAGAGGGGTCTGTGGGACCTGGCACCTCCTGGAGCTGTTCATTTTCCTTGGAAACATGAGGAATGAAGGGTTTAACTCCAGCTGGATGGGGCTTGGAGCAGCCTGGGATGGTGGAAGGTGTCCCTGCCCATGGCAGGAGTGGGGTGGGTTTGAAGGTCCCTTCCAACCCAAACCATTCTGGGGTTCCATGCTTCCATCTTGATGCAAATTCCTCATTTCTCCCTGTTCCTTTGGAAAAGGGAGGAACACTTCTCTTCCCAGTTATTTTGTAAACACGTAATTGAAGGGAACAGTTTTGGGAATGCTGCAGCATTGATTGCTTGCCCTGATGACATAAAGGGGCAATAAAGCCCTAATCACCAGTGAGGTCATGGGAGAGCAATTCCAGTTAAACTGTAACCTGGCCCTGCCTGGGATGGGTCAGCAGACACAGTCCCTGACTTTTTTGAAGCCAGAGCTTCAGGAAAAAGAAAACAGCTGCAATCAGCCCAACTGGAAGTGGGAGCAGCTCCTGGTGCCTGGGATTCCAGCCAAGGAGCTGCCGTGCCAGCTCACCTGCTCCAGGTAGGGGAACCCTCAGGCAGCTGGGAAAACAGGCACTGGGGCTTGAGATTCTTATCATGGAATCACAGAATGGATTGGGTTGGAAGGGACCTTAAAGCCCAACCCATTCCATCCCTGGGCAGGGACACCTCCCACCATCCCAGGCTGCTCCAAGCTCCATCCAGCCTGGCCTTGGGCACTGCCAGGGATCCAGGGGCAGCCCCAGCTGCTCTGGGGAGTCTTGACAGGGACCAGCAGGGTGTTGGGGTTTATGGGTGGAAAGCAGGAAGAGCAAAGACAGAGGGTGACTGTTGTCTCCTCATTCCCTTTTTGGTGTTTTTGTTGGTTTTTTAAATTAAACTACCAAATTTTTGGGGTTGACACTTGCTCGTGGTGTGGCCTGTGGCTTTCTCAGCCTGCAGTGACAAGGCTTTTGTGTCTCTCATTTTTAATTCTCTTTTCTGAATTGATGGTGCTTATCCTTGCAAATGTGACTTTTGTAGCACTGAGAGGCTGGGGCAGGACCTGAGCTTGGGGGGAAAACACAAATCCCACCAGTCTCTCCACTCTCCTGTGTTACCTGGGCTGTTTCTCTGATTTTTTCCTGCTTTAGGAGGTTGTAAGGGATGAGTATCTATTTAACCTGCTCTGAAGCAGCTGGTGCATCCCTGGGAAAAGGAACAGGACTCCAGATCTGTGCAGGCCCACGTGACACGACGGAGGTTTTGTTGGCCTATTTTCTCAAAGCCCAGGTTTTACTCTTGAGCTGTCAGGTCAGATGAGGATTCAGTTCTGTGGCCAAAATAGAAATTAGCCATGTGTGGTAATCCATTAATCCCTGGAAATAATGCCATTTATTCACGTTTTGGGGAGCTGGACTGTCCTCACAACATCTCCTTGGGCTCCTGGGAGGAGCTGGCCAGGGGTGTCCCAGATCCCTGAGCTGACCCCTGTGCCATTGCATCCACATTCCAGCTGCTTTGACTCCTTGCACAGGGAAGCTGTGGCTGCCCCATCCCTGGGAGAGTCCAAGGCCAGGTTGGATGGGGCTTGGAGCAGCCTGAGATGGTGGAAGGTATCCCAGAGTGGTCATGAAGAACAGAAAAAGTCAGTCCATGGGGTTAAACCTGAAGTGCCTGAGCCATTCAGAATAGAATCATGGAATCATTGAGGTTGGAAAAAACTTCCAAAACCATCCAGGCCAAGCTGTGCCTAGTCCCCACCTTGTCCCCAGAGCTCTGAGTGCCACCTCCAGGAATTCCTTGGGCACTCTAACCCCTGCCAATGCCTGAGCACCCTTTCTGTGACAAAACTCCTGATGTCCACCCTGAGCCTCCCCTGGCACTTTGAGGCCAATCCTCTTGTCCCATTGCTGTTTCCCTGGCAGCAGAGGCTGACCATGCACATCCAGGGAATAAAGGCTGGACTCAGTAGGATACAAGTCAATAATTTCACTTTTTTTGATTTTAAAGGCAGCTCCTATTTGTTTTTCCAGAAGGGACAGCAGTTGCCCTACAGCAGAGCTGTGTAACACTAACAGTTTGTCTCTCCCTGGATCTTTTCCTTTCCACTTTTATCAACAAGAGGCTTCTTTTGGAGCACGTGGTTGTCCTTCCTTGCTCAGCCGTGCTCTTCTCCCTGCCTGTTCTCTCAGGAGAGTTGTTACTATTTTTTCCTTCTTGTTTTACCAGGCTGTGTCATGACTTTGTGCCTTTGTGAGTGAGGAGAATGTGGGAAATGCTGCTGTGCCTGCAGCAGTGGGTTGGTTTTTGTTTTGGTTCAGAAGATGATATTGTTGCAGGCCTGTACGTGAAGGCCATAAATATAAATATAGAATAAAATTCATGGTGTTTTTGTGGGATTGCAGCTTGGGCACCTCCCCATCCACCCCAGTGCAAAGAGAAGGGACAGGATGAGGGGAAACAGCCTCAAGCTGTGCCAGGGGAGGTTTAGATTGCAAATGAGGGAAAATTTCTTTGTGGAAAGGTTTGTCCAGCCCTGGCACAGCTGCCCAGGTGGAGTCCCCATCCCTGGAGGGATTTAAAATCCGTGTGGATGTGGCATTTGGGGACATGGGGCAGTGGTGGCCTTGGCAGTGCTGGGAATTGTTGGATTTAAGATCTTAAATGTCTTTTCCAACCTTAATTCCACGATTTTCTGCTTGGTCTTGCTGAGCCCAGTCCTTTGCATCCACCTCAGCTGCAGCTCCTGGATTCCCTTGGAGTTTTCCTCCTCCTCTCTTCAGGAGCTGGAAATGCAAAGGGCTTTGGCCAAAACCAAAACCTCAGGATTTGCATAATCTTTGTGGCTGTGTTTATTTCTGATAAATTGAGGGACACCACAGCGTGTTCCAGCCACGCTTTATCACATCCCAGGGAATTTTTTAATCACATCCCAGAGAACAGATTCCAGGGGTCTGGCAGGGAAGTGGCATCTGGAAAACCCTCCTGCCAGGGATTTGGAGAGAAGCACTGATGTTCCTTTTGCTTGCTGCTCTCCTGGAAACCTTCCAGCAACTTCAATTATTCTGTGTGGTTTTTTTTTTTTTTTTTAAGTAGCTTGGATGTATTTTAAGGGTNAAATTAATATATTAATATTATTTGATGCTAATAATACTTTTTATTATTCTTTTTTCACTCATTGTATTAAAGGAAAAAACCATTGAGCTTCCCAACTGTGTATCCAAGGAA
>VXBC01004287.1:16702-42114 GCA_013399945.1 Ploceus nigricollis
CATGGGTGAGGCCACCCCTCGAGTGCTGTGTCCAGCTCTGGGCCCCTCACTGCAGACATTGAGGTGACACTGAGGTGCTGGAGTGAGTCCAGAGAACTATGGTCTTTATTACTGAATATCAACATACACCTAGAGATATTTTAACTAAGAATCATTATTTTGTTGTAAGTCAAAATTATAGACAGTAAAATTATAGTTTCATATCATGATATCACACTATAGACAGTGTAAGTGGTAGTTCAGAGTCCAATGTGAAGCACACTAAAGGCTTAGAAGAATGAGGACAACAGAACTTCAAAGTATTTTTTTAAAGTAGAACCCACTTTGGTTTTAGCTCAGTTTGAAATCATAGAATGTGAATAAAAATTGAGCTGGAAGAAAATGTCCTTCTAAAATTTTGCTACTTTCACTTTACCCTAGCCTTGTTTTGTTTAGGAAGTAACACATACTGTGAACTAGTTAGGGATAGTAACATATACCATGCAATTAACTTTAGATTTATTTAATAAACACACTGATTATGAAAACTAATTACAGATTTTGTAAGGGGAAAAGAGAATTTATAAAGACAGACTGTGATGCTGTTTTAAGTTATTAAAAATTAGCATATTGAAGGACACTTGCACTTTTATTATTTGTAACTCCCCCTTACTCCCATACATTAATGTGTAATTTAAGTCTTGGGCATTACCAGCTCGGGTATAACCCTAAAATACTGTCTGGTTGTAGCATCTCTTGTTCATCTTGCCATGCTTACCAAATAGAGTAAATTAAGTCAATGGAGCTGCTCATAGGATTTTATTCAAGGGACAATAAAATCCAGCTACATTTTTGGTATGACACATTTTTTCCATTCTTATCCATAATTCATTTGTGCAAGTGGGCTTTTTTTGCATTCTAATAAACAAAATGAAAGAAAGAGCTATTCTCATGGCATTTGCACAACAACAAAGAAGTGTTGAAGTGTGTACAGTAGCCCTTTCTTGTGATATGTTTAGGCTGATTTCTCTGATTAAGGTGTTTAGTCACCCAGTAAACACAATTATTTAATGTTACAGCAGTCTTGGTTTTTTTTATTGTCTAGAAAACCAAAATAAGAATAAAAATATTGTCTCAGGATACCATTTGAATTGGGGATTATTTTTAGTTGTTTTTGTACATTTCACCATGGCAAATGACAAGGTCTGTGTTGTCCGGGAATTCTTTCCCATCTGAAAAGTGATGTTGATACAAAACAAGAGCAAGAAAAGAGAGCAGCTACTATACTGCAGAAATAAACTTGCAAAAGAAATGTTTTGCAAAAAAAATGTTGTAAATAAATTTCAAGAGCAACTGTTTACTAACATTTTAAGAGTAGCTATTCAAAGCTTTCTTGTAGGAATATTGACCACCACATGTAAGATTTTTTTTTGTGGGTATTTTTGTAATTGTGCTGCATCTGTTGTACCATTTTTAACAAAACTAAATAAACCTAAAGAGAACAGAAACATTCTTAAGCAACATGAATCAACAGGGATATATTAGTGCACTAGTGCACTAGGTGATGTACCAAGCACAGTTCTAGAGACCACTAAATAATGAATGTGTAGTACATCTGCTACCTCCCAGTGGTTAGGAATGGGAAGTGTCTCACTTATGAGCATTGACATGAAGGTATGCTTCAGAATCAAGGGCTATCAAAATTTGAATTTGATAATATTTATAAAAGCACTACTTTTATTTTTACTGTAGTTGATAGGACTTGAGGATAAGGAGATGGGAATACTTCTTTATAGCAAGATATATCACTAAAAATTTAATATATCTGTCTGTTTAAATGCAAATAACTAAAGGCAATCTGTCTATTTCCACTTGCTTAATGGAAATTACCTTCAAATTCAGCAACCATATTTTGCACTCTGTCTCCAGTCCTCACCTGCCCTTCAACCTCTCCTGAAAACTGGAAGAGTTCAATGCACAAATGACTCCAGGGTCTTGAAAGCAATTGGAAGTATTGAAACCAGTGGCTCTTTTAATTGCTTGGAGCTACTTGATCACCCACCTCTCTTTTTTTCTTCTCAAAAATGTTTGGGAGGTGTTCACTGACTCAAAGAATCACAGAATAAGCTGAGTTGGTGGGGACCCAAAATGATCATCAAATCCAGCTCCCGGTCCTTCAAAGAACCATCCCCAAGAGTTACACCCTGTGTCTGATTTTTGTACAAACACTTCTTGAGCTCTGTCAGGCTGGTGCTGTGACCACTGCCCTGGGGAACCTGTTCCAGAGCCCAAACACCCTCTGGGGTAAGAAACTTTTCCTGATATCTAACCTAAACCTCCCCTGACACAACTCCAGGCCATTCCCTTGTGTCCTGTCACTGGTCACCACAGAGAAGAGATCAGTGCCTGCNGCCATGGACCAGAACCCCAGGGCCTTTTCCATGGCACTGCTGTCCAGCCTCTCATTCCCCAGTCTGTCTGTACATCCAGGGCTGCCTCATCCCAGGTGCAGAATCCAGCCATTGCCCTTGTTAAATTTAATATAGGTGGTGATTCCCCACTCCTCTAATTTGTTGGGGTTTCTCTGCAGGTCCTCTCTACCCTTGAGGGAGTCAACAGTTTCTTTCAAAAATCAGATGAGAGAAGTTTTGCAATGACATCAGCCAGTTCTTTGAGGATTCTTGGATGCATCTCTCAGGTCCCATAGATTTGTAGGGATTCAGCTGCAGCAGCTGATTCTGCATAATTTCAGTGTCAACTGGGAGTTGATCATTCTCACAGCCATGATCCTCCACCTCAGGGCACTGAGACCCCCTTGTTCCATCATTCATGTTGAAAACAAAGAATATGTTAGGAGAAGGACCGGGGTGTTTATCAAAGTGTGCTTGCTGAGCACATTTACATTGTCACAGTGGAAACTGAGTATCCAGATGCAGAAGGAAACAGTGTTAGTGATTTATAAATAAATATAAATGTCCATGTTCAACATAAAATTATTTTCGATCATAAAGATCCAGACATGGCCATAATAATATTTTCATTATGCTCTTGAAACTTAGGTGTTCAGTAGTCTTGAAATGCAATTGCTAGATGCCCGAGAAGTTTTCCTAGCATCAAGTAAATTCCTAGTATTAACATGTAATGTTGCATAAACAAGCCTATCTCACACAGCTGATCATTTTAGCACAGGAATAATGCATCAATTGTAACTGTGGAAAAACAAAATTCCACTTTGCTTTTGTTGTCAACTTTATGAATACTAAACATACAGGATTTAGCTTAGCTGAAATGAGTCTTTGAGATACAGCAATAAATTACTCCTATTGTGCACTACTTCTAGTACTATGCTTCCTTCTGAATGTCCCTTTAATTTCCACCTTTGGCATGAGAACGTGATTGCATGATAACTTTCAGTGTGGCTTTGAGTTAAGGTTTGGGCCTATTTAGCTATGGTTAGCTAAGTTCTGTTTGGGCCCCACTTGGGTTTGTTTGGGGCCCATCCCCACCCGCCACCCTGGTTTGTTCTTTTTTTCTTTTCCTCTTTTTGTGTTTTTGGGGTGTTTTAGTTGTCTAAAGATTTTTGTCCAGAAAGCTACAAATGCAGATTAAAAGATACCATTTAAAATCGTCAGAGGCAGGTTCAGTTTGGTACCTCCCTAAAAGCAAGATAATTGAATGTAGTTTTTCAGGCTCAATAAATAATAAATTAATAAAAGTAACTTAATGACTAATAAAAAACAAATTATTTCTGCTTGTGCTGACTATTGCAGTTACAGTGCTTGCAGTAAATAATTTCGTGGTGGGTCTCTGCCTGATACTCAAGAAAATAAACATGAAAAGTACAACATTACATAAATGAGAAAAAAACCTTAATATTTCCTGATTTTATTTCAGGCGCAGGCTGCAGTCCTGAAAACACTGGAGAATTAAAACCTTTTGGTATGTTCACCTTCTGCCACTTTTCTCTGTACTAGAAGCTGTATGTGAGATATGTCAATACCAGCCTCTTTTAATTGAATTATTCTTCAAATGTGACATAATATCACGAGCTGAGTATTTATGTTATAATACTTCTTCCCTTTCTACGACAGAGATTTTTATAATTTGTGAACTTGCTTATACTAATTTCCAGAGGGAAAATCTTGTCTGCCTTCTGTGCTTGGAACGTATTGTGCATGACATTAATATTCTAAAAAGATCGCTAATTAACAATGAAAAATATCTTGAAACACATGCAGGGATAGCATCTGACAAGTCAACATTTCACAATTTTGATGATAAAAACATATCCAAATCACAGAAACTATTAAGGTAGACTAAAATAATAAGCAAATTAAGGTGTAGAGCATTGAGCATTAGAACTGAGGAGAATGTTTGATTGTTTGTATAGCAGTTATCCAAAACTTCACTGAATCAAGCAAATGTGATTAGTGAAATAATGCATAAAAATCCAAACTAACTTATGGAAAAACAAACTGACAGACAGACCTTTTTACTGCATGAGCACAGAATGGCAATTTCAGAGAAATTAATATTCTTACCGGGAGGTGTTAGTGAGACAGTAATATCCCTACAAATTTTTTGCTTTGATGTCCTACTCTGCTAATCCAGACTTCATGCACTCTTGCTATTCTTACCACTTAAGCTTGAGTGCCTTCAAGTAATGCATTAAGGAAATTGATTACCATCTCTTACATGCTTATCCCTTCCTTTTTTTCCCCTGAGAGGGAAGCTCATGCAGTTGGAAACTGTCTTCTGTATTTTTATGTACGCTTGATGTGCACAAATAGAGATATCGATCTGATTGATCTATATGTCAGTCCATTTGATAGGAAGCCAGATTGTGGGAGCACAATTTTTGCAGTCGGAAAAGGAAATTGAGAGGTTTGTGACAGTCAGTAGTGCCCATGGTCCTCTCTTCTGTAGTCATGGGGCAGTCTGTGGGAGTTCATTATCCTCTGAAAACACAAACAAGTTCTGCCTTTAATTCTAGCATTTCATTGTGCTATCAGAATGAAGTTGTTGAGTGTGGTCCTTATGAGGACCTCATGGGAATAAGTGTAAATCAGTGAAATACAAAAAAATTCAAAGTTGCAAATATGACTTATATGTCAGTGTCCAAATGGGGATATTTAATAAAACTTAAGACTTTTTTTTGTCTCCTAGATGCTAGGAACTTAATTTAAATGTATTTATATTGATTTCTAGATCTGTAGTTCTAAATCAGAGTATAGACATGCAGCTGGGACTCATGCATTTAAATAGAGGATTAATTCATTTACTATTAGTACTGTATTTTGCCACTCAATTGAATTACTAATTATGTAAAATCATTGTAAGTCTCAAGTTCTTATATTTTGTGAAAGTAGAGCAAGGTGTTTGTATCTTCAGTTCTTCTATAACTTTCAAGCCATTTCTATTTCCCCAAGTACATCTCCCCATTTCTATTCTGCCTTGAAACATAAGGCTAGAAATTCCTCATACTCTGGTGTAATTGTCCCAAACATTCTTGCCTAATGAAACCAATCAAAATAAGTGAAGTTAAAATACAAACCTTTTCTACCTCATTTTTTTTGAGCAAACAGGTGCAAGTGATTGTTATCATTCTGTTCTTACATTGGTAATGATGTACAAAGATTTATTTTATATTTATGAGACCCTCATCTCTATTTCAGTGTACCTACCATGCTGACTGACAACAATATAAATGAAAAAACATGAAAATACATGTCATAAAACTGGCAAAAGCACATGAATTACCTGAAGTAATATGTTGTGTTTAATTTTTGAGTTTCAAATCAATGTCTTCCCATCACATTTATGATCATATATTTAAATAATTAAAACATTTTTGTTTGAACTTGATATATATATTGAAATGCCAAAAAGTAAAAGTAAATAGTATCAAATAGCAGACACCTCTTAAGAAATGCATTAAATTATAGTTGGAGGCAACATTTCCCTTAAATGCACCATAACAATAAAGATGAAAGTTGTTAAACCTGATGGGATTATTTTTTGCTGAGGCAGAAATTGGCAGAAGATGTAAACCATTTATACCATGCGTAGAGATACAACCTACAATCAGATCATGCCCCCAGTACAATCCTTCTTTTGTATTTTATTGTATTTTCCTTTCTGGTGTGTCGGATTTCTACACTGAGGTGACTACTCATTGGGATTTCTGTTCAGAGTCTCCAGTCAGGCACTGTGATGATGATGGCCAGGTGGGACATCCATGCAGTGCTCTCACTGAGTCAAGCTGAATTAATGGAATCACAGAATGGATAAGGTTGGAAGAGACCACAGTGGGTCATCTAATCCAACCTCCCTGCTCATCCCAGAGCACATGGCACAGGATTGTGTCCAGACAGTTCTTGAATATCTTCCGTGAGGGAAACTCCAAACCTTACTGGACAAACTGTTCCAGTGCTCAGTCACTGCACAATAAAATTCTTCCTCACATTCAGGTGGAACTTCCTGTCCATCACTTTCTGCCTGTTGCCTCTTGTCCTATTGCTCAGCACTACCTATTTATAGACATTGATGAGGTCCCCTCTCAGCTGTCTTTTCTCAAGGCTGAACAGGCTGAACTCTCTCAGCCTTTCTTTTTAAGAGAGATGCTCACTCCCCTAATCATCTTGTTTTGTCCTCCACTTTTGCCAGTGATGATTCTGTAGACCTCTCATGTTATCTTTCCTTCTTCTTGTTAGTATAGGTCATGGAGACCTACTTTGTTTAGTGAGTCCTTTTATGGAAGATTTTTCCTGTCTTTGATCATCCTTTTTGCCTCTCTGTCTTAGTTTTTCTGTTCTATTGTAATGTTCTTCAGACAGAAGGACCAGTCCTCAGGCACTGTTTGTGGGTGCTATGCAGATTTATATCATACCATAAGAATGTTTTCCTTCCTTGATTAGTCATAACGTTTTGTTTGCTTTTATGCCTCTGCTGCACACTGAGCTGATTTCTTTATGAACTTTTCATAAAATCACTTTCTTTAGTATGCCTTTAATTATTCAAAAATTTATTTTCTGAGTGGTTTTAGCTATCTAATAAACCTGTCACTGGGTCATACCCTAGCTTGCCATTGCCATAGCACACACATAACTTTTTAAAAACTAAGTCCCTGGTGATACACTTATTTACTAGATGGACTACCTTGCCATGCTGCTAACAGGGAGACAGTTAGAGCTCCACCCCTTAAAAGAGTATTGGCAAGGAAAACAGTACAATCATGGTAAATTGGATATTGATCAGTGAAGCTCAGAACCCTTCCCTTAATCAGCACTGTCCTCTGATGATACCTTAGCAAGTAACTGCTTGTCAGTCATGATTAGAGAGAAAAGATTTCCTCCCACACCAGCCCAAAGCCCCACCTTTATGTAATGCTTGGTCTCAATGATTTGCAGCTGCAAATTGCAATGGAGAACAGGTAACTCCAGAGGTAAACACAAAACGTAGTTATTGCAGGAAAGAAATTTACAAACAAAGGAGCCAGAAATAATGAATCCTTCTTTACAGAGAAGTGATTTCATGAATCCTCTCTTACTGACTGCTGGATGTCCTATTTTTGAAACCAAACTGTTCCTTGTTTATGATGAAATGAAATCATTTGATAGACAGATGACAGGCATGCTGTGTACCAGAGAAGCAGCTGTTTGCAATATCATTAAAAATTCTGGCAAACTCAAGGATATTGAAAGCAGCTGCTAGACACTTTCCAAAGTAATGTTACTATGTTTCTATACTGATTCTTGGGAGTGCAATTCAATTTCTTAATAGTAAATCTTTGAATTTTATTTCAAGGCAGCTGAATTAGACTCCTATTTCTTAACTGGCTTGTAAGAAATTCTTAATTTTTCTGTGAATTTAGAAAATTATACCAAGTTACAAATATTCATTAGTGACTCAAGTATAATATCCCAATGCCTAAAAAAAAAAAAAAGAAACCCAAATCAAACTAAAAAGCTCCTAAAAAACCTAGTGTGAACTTCAGAAGTAATTTAGTACTTTTTTTGTTTGTTTGCTTGCTGAAGGTGTTTCTCATTAATAGCAAAATGTGCAGATTATTTTGTGTACTTAATTCCTTGAGATGCCTGTGTGATTGGTAGAAAGGTATCTTTTCTGCTTTGTTAGAAAAGTAATTGCGTACTTAAAACCTCACTATAAAAGACATGAAACAAAAGTTAATGAACAGATTCTAAAGATTCCAAAAGGAAAAGTCACTTAAATATTGCATGTACATGGTAACTGTGTATTGCTAAAATGATAAATACAAATGGGAAGTCTAGTTTGATTCATCTAGAGTTATCTTTACATCTTTCTAAAAAAATAAAAGCAGATGCTGAAATACTCCTCCTCCAGGTCGCTAGTCAAGATAGCTTGAACCAACCCTTCAACTCTGATTGGTTGGTTTTTTTTTTTTCACGTGTTCTGTTGGCTATTTTCCCCTCACAGTTTTATGCTTTGCTGTAGTTGGGATGTTGGTCAGTAAGGCTGTGGTTAGAATGCCCTTAACTCAACTTCTACTCAGCTCATTTTACCTTTCAACTTATGCCTTCTGCCAAGCTAGCTTGGCATCACATTGACTTCCCTTCCATGACTGCCTCGAGGTTAGTTCATTTCTGCTTGCAGTAGGTTGTACAAGGCTGTATTAAGAGGTCTGACTTTGAAAAATTAATTCTTTCCATGGAATGCGTGTTGCACTTGCAAATTATTGTATTTGTAATTATTCATGGAGTTATACTTGCCAGCTGTCTATACAGCTTAACAAATCAGTGTGCCTGTGAAATCTCTGCTACAGCTTGCCTTCTTAAGTGAGCACCTGCAAAGCACAACTCTGATCTTTTTCATCATCTCAAATCCTCCTCATTTTCTTTTTAATTTTCACTGCATGGAAATTTTCTTCACTTATTTTACCCTTGAAGTGGATCTCTGGTTTGTCTATGGTCTCTTAGAGATGTTCTGGTTCACATTCCAAAGCAGATAGAATTACTCTCTGTATATACCTTTTCCAGTGACTAAAGAGGAGGAGAGTCTAGGCAACCAGCTTACACTACATCTCTACTGTGTAGATAGCAAAGGAAAGCAGAGCAAAGGAAATTCCCCACTTCAAATTTATAGCTAAATGTCCTTTCCAATGGATAAATACTTTGATTTTGAACATCTCTGTCTGCTGGTTTACAGTGTTACTTTTTTGATCAAGGAGGTATAGTAACCTGTTTTGCGTGGTGATTTCTCAGAATCCACATGAAAGCTTCCTTCCAAATCCACCTATTTCTGAAGATGTTTTCTAAGGCTTGCAGACCTTGTTGCAATGTGAGTGAGATAAGTGAGACAGTTGGAAGTACCCCAATGCAGTTTAACAGCTTTTGCTCTGCTATGAGACTGTAATGGTTCACCTCTACTAAGAAGATAAATTATAATATAAACCTGTTACCATGTGAACAAAAAAAAAAAGTTAAAATCACCATATCTAGTTATCACGTAATCCTAGAATCACATAATACAGAATGACTTGTGGTGGAGTCCCACAACTACTGTGGAAGAGGCTAGCTTAGCCTCTGGTGATTTTCCTTTTTCCAAAATGCTGGCCGGCTTCAAAATTATATTTTGGACTACATCAAGCTGCTGACCAGTACAGAGTACAAACTCTGCCCAGACTGTAAACTCGTAAATCCTTGAAAAGCAGAATTGAAGTTCTTACTACAGTTTAATGTACTCATTATAATTTTTTCATAGAAAACAGTTTTAAAGAGACATACCGTAGATAAGGAACTGCTTCACAGAAAGTTCTTTCAATCAGCTGCTGTAGAAATACTGTATAGATAAAATCAACCTATTGGATTCCTGTATTAGATACCTTTTAAGCAGCACATAAGAAATGAGGGAGAGAATGTTTTGTTCATGTGATGTATGCAGTGTTTGGCTTTGAGAAACAGTGAGGGAAAAAAAAGGTAAAACCTTCCTCTCTTTCCGAGGTGAACATGTGGATGTAGACAATTCTTGCTGTAATAAAGGAGTTTAAAAGCTCCTCAGATTACTTAAATATTATGGGAAAAAAATAAAAAAAATTAGGAAAAATCTCCTTTTCACTATTTTAGCATAAGAACTGTGTTTGAAGGAAAATCCTGGATGAGCATCACTGGAAGTGTTACTAAAGAAACATCAACCACTCTACAGGCAAGAGATGGAAGTAATAATTTTGCTAAATTTGTTTCTGGATTCAGTAGTTTAAAGTAACTGACAGTTCCATGGCTTCTGGCAAAACACATTATTTAGTGCAACTTCTTTTTGATGCTGTTTTCAAGTGAGCAGCAGCATCAAACTGAGTACCAAAAGTTGGCAGAGCTTTTACATATCTCTCCCTCTTACACAATGACAACAGGCTTTTTAAAGGAGTTTCAAGGAAGTCCATTTACATCTTGTAGAAAGCAAGAGAAATTCTTCTTTTGCTACTATGCAGATAAATGCTGCTCATGGTCCAAAGTATAATCAGTATTATCCTCAACATATCTAATCAATGCAACTTCTGGTGACCTTGATTTCAGACAGAGAAAAAGTCATTCATGCTAACCAAAATCGAAAATCTGTATTAAAAACACCCCCTATACCTCCCATACAACTCCCAACAGGTTGATCTGTCTTGGTTGCAGACCTCCAGGCATGGCCTTCATACTCTTCACATTTGAATTGCAAATCTCAATTTCTTTTGCATTATTGCAGCAATATGTTCTTCACAACTTTTTCAACCTTCTGGTCCATGCACTGGGAAGCACTTGCAATTTAAGCCAAAAGGATTTGTTTGAGGTATTAACCAGACCACTGCGCCTGTTTGACACTTGCTAATGAAAATCGAAGATGCAGCATTTTTGTTTATATAGGGATCCCTAAAACAAAATACAATTTGGTTGAAAATTACATGTGGGGATATTGGACCTTACTTGTACAAGCAGGACTATCTTCAGAGCTGGATCACCTTGATCAAAGCCTTGCCCATGGAAGATTTGATAATCTCCAAGGGACAGAAATTACAGAAATTTTGGAATACACTTTTCTAACTTCTAGGCTACCATCCTAGTGAAAAACTTGTTTTTCTGATACTCAAGCTGAGCCTTACAAGCAATAGTTTGTGCCCATCATAAAGATACTTTGCAAGTATCTTTAAAATAGTTTCAGAAAACGGTATCATTTACAATAAGCGAAAATCCTAAGGAGTTATATATAATTTCACGTCCAATGAGAATTGCAGAAAGAAAAAAAGAGAAATGGTACGTGTGGAAAGATGCACCGTTACTTTTAAAGATAACTACATTGATGAGATTTTTGTTCAAAGGGATATCTGCAACACCATATAGAGATCCCTTTGTCTCATGGAACTAAAACTAATTAGAGTTATATACCTATAGCTAAAAATAGAGAAATATTATTTCTTAAATTGTGGCTTTCATTACTGGTTAGTGTTTTATTTATTTTATTCACAGCAATCATGTATTAGGTAAGCTAACATATGATAAGGAATATTTTCCGAGTGTACTGTAGCTAATGGCATGTTCCTGAGCAAAGGGTATTAAGGTGTAAAATTGAGGCCAAAGTTAAAAGAAAGTGACTGCTCTGAATGCTATTTAAGTGAAGGCAACTCAACATTTCATATTGCTGAGTGCTGAAGATGCTATTTTTAGTGTGCTCTGGTGAATTGGTGTGAAACTCCTGGCAGCTGATACTAATTGTAATGAAAAGATACTTGTAAAGTGGTGTGGGGTACAGCTGTGTATGCAATTCACTGAATGTATGGAGAAGAGTCACCTCAGGGAAAATATGAAGTAAATGATGTTCATGAAGAATAAAAATACTCAGCCCTTGGAAGGCAGATGAATGACCTCAGTGAGTTAAATATATTTAACAGCATAGAAATAAGTGTTTAAAGAAATATTCGTTGCTATTTGCAGACTACAAAACCACAAAGTATTATGGCATTAAGCCATTTGAACATACATCCAGCTCTAAGATCTTTACTTGATTTTTCTTAAACAAGTTTCTTTTATAGGTTTTGCTTGAATGAACTCTAAAACATTATTATTTGTTTTATCAGGTTTTGATTGAGATTTTTTTGTGTATTACCTTTGGCACATATTTCAACGAAGTGCTAGTAAAGCGAAACTTCCAAGTATTCGAAGCACCCAAATGGAATTATTTAAATTTATTTAGAATTTACATTTGTACTCTGCTGCAAATATTAAAAGTGAAATATAAGATGCCGTGTTTTTCTAAAACCCTGTAACTTCTGCAGCTACAATAATGAAAGTAATGATCAGCTGTAATTACAGCTTCCTTTCACAACAATGATTTATCATAAAATCACAGTGTGAAATCTGTGCATAGTTTAAACTGGGTCTCATAAGATCCAAGAACTCTCTCATTCAGGCAAAGAGTGCTTAAACAGGAGGAAAACTTGAAAAGGATGCACCAGTTGTGTAAAGCTTACATTTCCAGTTACAAGAAAGAACAGCTGAAAATCAGAGCAAAATTTCCTACTGAATATGTTTCTACTTTGTTCATTTTGCACTGAATGATTTTCAAGAGCCAAGTATTTGGGGGAATTAAATGTGAGTAAGCGCAGTGTAGGATGAAAAAGCGACCTTAAAGCAATGAGCTATCTGGCTGCACATGAGGCCACATCTTTAAGATCTTTCCAAATACGTGAAAACTCCAATGAAGGCAACACTGCTGGCTTATTGCCTTCTCCTGCAACAACCATTTAAGTTCAAAATCATGTCAGCTGCAGACTCACAGAGGAACCCTTATAGTGCATCAGGATGGAATCAGATCCTTCTGGAAAGAACTGACACTCTTACTGCATATACCACACAGTGCATAAACACAGATAAAAAGCAAAACAAGACAGAATCATAGTGGATTATCTTCTTGCACTCAGGATGAATAAATGCCTGTGAGAGGGGCTGGAGAATAGTCTTAGTGGAGTAGGACCCGCCTGAGTCCATCTGAGGGGAACAGTATGTGGTTTGGTTTTTAATGAGGTAAAGAACTGTTTGGTTAGGTATGATAAGAAATGTTAACTTGGAGATTTGGGATGAGGTGGAGGAAATCAAGGTAGTCCTAACTGGTTGAGCTAATATATTGAAAATCTTAATGGTCTCTATGAGAAGACACTGATCATTTTCTAGCACATGTAACCCTGGAAGGTCCTCTAGGCTCCTGCCCATAGTAGTATGCATACTGATAAAATAAAGCTAAAATACTGCTGCTGTACAAACTGAAGCAGTATCTTGTTATCTCACAACTCAGTTGTTGTTTTAGTGTGTCACCTGCATAGTTTCCAATTACTTTAGCAGATTCTGTGTGTTAGGAAAAGTTAGTTTGATGCAGAACAATTCAAGAACTTTTAATCATAGGTATTGCTCATGAACAGATTCGTCTGTCTAGGCAGTAAGTCTGCCATAACCCAAATGCATTGAGTTGGCTTGCCTATATGTTCCTCCATGTTGGTTGGAGGATTTTTGTCTGGTTCATTGGTTGGGGTTTTTGGGTAGTGGTTGGTGGTGATGGTGGTGTTTTTATTTACTTTAATGGTTTAATCTCTTAAATTATCCTGAAGACAAATTTCCAATGTAAATTAGCGGTGGTTAGTACCACATCTGCAATCTGAAAAAAGATGTATTGTACAGTTTTTTTCCTGATAAAGTTCTAACAAGAGAGAAATTGTTAAATCAAATCAAATCATGGACTTCATGAATTATCTGAGAAGAGTAAAACAGGCCAATTCCTGTGCAAATCCCAGAATGGAGTGGATGGGGAAATATAATCAAAATTCTAGTCTGTGAGAAAGAACAGTGAATTGCAAAAGAGGGATCAAAGGGTGAGCTTAAGAGTGTTATTGCTGTAACAAAAATAAGTTGAACTTTGTTCTTTGATTTTTGAATAGAAGTGCTCTATGCATTTGTAACTTCTTGTAAAAAGACAAGGAGTTCTGAATCCCACTGAGACCCTCTTTACTGGTAGTGCTAGCAGAGTTGAGTCTTGTACTGTAAAGATGGTAAAGATGAAGCAGCAACAAATGACTAGGTTTAAGGAACAGGAAGATAAAAATGTACAGCCAAGTTGGATAAGAATATCTTGCAGTCTTCTTCTGGATTATTTCAAGTGTCTACTCTAGTTGACTAGAAAAGGGAAAGGCATCTCACATTTGATCACTTTAAAAACATAGTGCTTTTCAGTGTCTATTCAAACTCAGCACAGTGGGTATTTGGATGTATTCAATTTGCCTGGGCTTTGAAGTCTCTTCTTCAAAAGCAGTGAATTGCAGACTTTTAAAATATTGCCACAGATTACGTGGATTAATAGCCCCCTTCATATGGCTTTGGCAATGTTGAGAAATCTTGCTGGAAGACATAACACTTCAGGATCTATATTCTGTAAAACAAGATGGGCTTTATTACTTGTCATGTCTGATACAAGATTGGGAGAAGGAAAGACAGTAAAAGCTGTATTTCCTTCAGCAGCAACTGTTTCTGGCTTTTCCTTTTCTGTGAAGGCTGGATATCCTGCTATGCGTGACAACATCTCAAACTTGCTGATGGGAGGCAGCTTCTGACACTTGCAGCCTCTGTAGGCAGCAGGTCTGTCTGGGCTATGACCTGGGGCATGGGGCATGCTGGATGTGGTCAGGGTGCAAAAGTGGCGGAAATTAAAAGGAAGGGTTCATTAGAGCTGCTATTGAAACCATGAGTGAGCGTACTCCAACAGGTGGCAGTTACAGAAAGAAATCCATAAGCTTTGAAGATCCATGTTTTCCTGTGTTTACTGGAGTTGCCAGATGTCACTGTGGCTTGGAAGTTTTGTTAGTTGTCTCTTAAAATGCCATACCACTGCATTCCAGATTGATGGCTCTAGAGCAAGACTCAAGAACACACAATCTTTGCCCATTCCAGTTTTGTTAAAAATAATTAGGGGGTTTTATATTGAGAGGTCAGTACAGCATGTTTCAGGATGGATATATTCCCAGTTAACCGATTATATGTCTCTTGTGGATCTCTGAGATCAGCTGTAGGCTAGAAACAGTCAGCAGTCTGTAATCTATGGTAATTTCAGGTTGAAATATTCTTGGAAGGGAATTATATGTTGGTTTCCATGGGCTTGTGGTCAACAAGTCCCCTGATTCTTGCAGATATTTGCTCAGTAAAGTGCAGGCTTTTTGCAAGGCGATCTGCAAGGAAGGGAGTTGTGAGTTGGGGAAACTTTTTTCTGAAAAAGGGAAAGTCCATTTTCATGTGATAAGATTCTTAGAAGTTAAAGCAGTTGGATCAGCTTTACAGATTCAGCCTGAGTCATGAGAAATATGTGCCTAACAGGACAGAAGAGAGCTGTGAAGTCAATTTAATTTGACACCTGTGAAATTTTGTTCACAAATCTTGAACACAATAATTTAAAACAAACCCTCCAAAACAAAATTTATACCATGCAGAATGAAGTGTGTAATTTTCATTCTGAGAAGACATGCTTTAAAAATAAGTAATTCAAATTATGGCTGTCAGTAATTTATAAGATGAAGACATACCATTTTCTAGTAGCTTGGGTATTCTTCTCATAATAGATAATTTGGTTGGTGTTTGAGGTCCTTCATGTCCTACGTGTCAGAGACACTTTGTCATGATCCAGAATATTCCTGCTTCCAGCTAGACCAAACTTTCGCCACAGATTTCATTGAGTATGTGATATATGAAATGGAAACTTAACTATTAAAGCTACATAAATGAAATGTAGAGTATGTAGCATGATTATGAAGCTCTCACATGTGTAATGGTTCAATGTTAGCTGTAGCAGTAAAAATAGATTTTAATGCACAATATTTTACTTAAGTAAATTTTAGAGGTTCTGACTTGTCTACATTACTTGAGTAATGATTTTCAATGATTTTCCAATGTGTGTTGCTTTCTAGTTTTATAAGTTATATATCATAACTGGGTAAGCATAAAAAATCATAAGATACATGCGGCTTTGGATGTAAGCAGGTCTGGAATTATTCTGTCTCTGGTCATTTGGAGAATTTTGCTTATGACACAGTCTTTAGTTATGTGATTCAATACAGTCAAATGCTAAAAGCCAGATTATAAGAAGAGATGAATGATTTAACACTCCTGTAAAAATAATAGGCTCAGTATCTCCCTAACCTGAAACTTATATGGAATGATCGACAAATCAATAATACTGTGATTCCTGAGGCCATACAAAGCACTCCTCGTACTCTATTCTTGACTAGAAGTTTTGACCTTAGTTTTCTAGAGACTTGCTGGCCACAACTCTTGTAAACTAAAGCAGGAGTTTGAATTTTTAAATTCTTAACTCATCTTCACATTAATGTTCACCTTTATGTTTTTCATAATTTTGATATTTCTTGCTTCATATACCTTCAAAATTTTTTACCTAAAGTTTCAGACTAGCAAACTTTAAATCCTTGACTCAAATCACTTTCTAGCAGTTCTCAGTGAGATTATTTTCACTCAGTACAAGAAACTACTTTTTTTTCAAAACACCTTCCACAGACTTTTCCCCCATAACAGTCTAACAAATTTCAGTACACACACAGACTTTATGGGAGAAAGTAATACATTGAAATTGGGCTCCTATAAATTAAATATCATTTGCACCTAGAGACTGCATTAAAAGTGAGGTCTGAATTTCACATTTGTCAGCATAGTAACATTAAGTTATATGTGTTTTGATATATATGATATTGGCTACAGATAATACTGTACTTCCCTGCACAGTCCATCTAAATAATATTGTAAATTTGGAAAACCCAGATATAGATAAGTAACTGTGTGAAGCCGTTTTTTCAACCTCACATTTTTTTCCGAAGGTTCACCTTGTTGGTCTTTCTCATTCTTGTATTGATTGCTGTAGTAGCAGAAAATATTTGTAGCACAAAAATAGCGGAATTACCTGAATTGTACTTCTCTGCATTTCTCAGAGTCAAATCAGATCATGTAATTGCTTTTGAAACTTCCTTCTCAGTTGTTTCCTGTCACACTTGATTTTGCAGTGGATTCAGAGGAGACCACTGCAGTTTCCTGGAGTTGTCCTACAAAGTTATTTGAGGCCATATTCTACCGCTTGTCAGAGTAAATCTTAGTAATGCTTGCTTCACGTTTGCATTTGCTGAATGTGGTGAAACCCCACTGAAGCCTTTTTGCCTTTATGAAAAGATGTTTGCAAATATGGTCTTGCATTTAAGAGCTCTGAAAGTCTGGTTTTGTCTGTTAATTCCCTAAATAGTGTGTTCAGTCCTCTTTCAGCCTCTGCACTGCAAGAGGTCACAGATAAGACCTGAGAAAAATCCTTGATGAGAAAATCTCTTTAGAGTCTTTACATTGCCATCAGCATTTAATGTTTCTTAATACCTCCCACTTCTCATTTAAAACTCTCATTTATCATAAGAACTAATACCACTGCAAGGATTTTGCATATGTACGGAAAACAGTCTTTAGCTGTAAAGTAGTCAACTGTAGTTTTGAATAAACTAAGTGGTAACCAAGATCTCAAGAAAAAAGTTCATTGCATCCATGGTACTTATGTTTGCTCATGTATTATACTTTGAGGTTATTTAAAAGAAATATTTTGGTCCCAAGGAAATACATGAAATGAATAATAGACTAAGGTAGGCTCCTCTAAATCTATGAACATTAAATGTTATGTTTCTCTCTATACTTTTATAATATTCAGGCTTCAAACATTCGAAATACTCTTGAGATCCAGTCCATAATCAATTCAGACTACTTGTCACATAGTGCTCCAGTTATGAGAATCTTTACATGATTAGAATAATATCCACAATAGGGTGGGTGAAACATTTGTAGGCCAGCTGATCAGCTTTTATGTTCTTGTTTTGAAATAGGAGTTGCTCAATGTAGATGTTATAGAAGCATTATTCTCACATTTTAAATGATTTGAGAAAAAAATCTAGTATTTTTGTTCTGAATTCTGGTAATCTCAGTTTTTAGCTTGTCCTATCTCACATGATGTATATTGATCTAATGGTCATTTTTCATTAGTCAGTAGGATCAGAGAAAATTGTCCCTAGGAGTTATGTGGCTTTGAGAAATTATTTAATTTGATCTATTGCCTGTGATTTTGTTGTATTTGAGGTGTGTTGAGTGTGATAAAATGGACTAGTCTTTTCCAGATGTATTTAAAAGCTTATTCAAATATAAGAAAAAAACAAAGAAATTGCCACCTTGTTAATCCATAAATCTTGTGCTTCCTAATGTCAAATCATTTACTTAGAATAGTAGCAAATTGTCCCTCATCAATTTAACAATTTGACAGGGAAGAATTTAAATATATCTAGATTCATAGAGTTTTTCTTCTGATGGCAAAAATTCTATTTAAAAAAATTTCCATAAACTGTTATACGTATATCTCAATTCGGGGTAACAAGCCCCAAAGGATGAAATGGGGGTTTTGACACAGTTTTCTACAATGCTGCTATTTGTGCTATTATCCAGTTTTGCAAAAAGTCAAGTCGTTCTCTTGAGTGAAATTAAAACAGCTGTGTAGATTATCCAAACACAAATTTGAACATTTTCAAGCAAATACAATGAACTAGGATTGAGTCTGTTGTACTAACCACACTGCAGTAAATTATTTCATGACATAAAATCTGTGTGAAAGGGAATCTCTCAGGGTGTCTTGGTCTCCTAGCTAATCAGTTTGGTGCCTTCTAGTTCTTCATGATGATATGGGGTTTTATCACTGTCCTTCTTGATATCTTCTTGCAAAATGAAAAGCTTTGTTCTCTCTTTGTATAAAACACATTCTTTGCTCTTGAAGCCATTCTCTGAAGATTTCCACTTATGCTTCCTCTTTCTTTTGGTGAGAGTTGGAAGTATTGCACTTTGATAGCTGTGAAAAATATTTATTGTTGTTTGAATTTTTTCTTATTCAGTGAGGCTGTTTCATTTTTGGGTTTGTTGTTGGGGTTTTTTATTTGTTTTAAGTGACTGAGTATCAAGATGGTACATGATAACAGCAGAAATCATCGTTGATTGGCAGCCTAAAGCACACAAACTATGTCCTACTCTAGCTTCATACATTTTCTGGTAGAAAAATGTTTTCTGTGGAAATAATTTGATCCTGGAAAGGCTGGCTTAATATATGGAATGGGCATAATGGTGTGACTTTACTCACAAATTTCAAGTGTAAACCGTATAGATAATTAGGACACCTGACTCTAACTGACATTTACAATGCCATCTGTTTTTTCACAATCATATGATATGAGACCTTTTTTTCCTTCTGAGGAGGTCTTGTGTTCTTATCTTGCTAATCTTCTATATGCATATACAGAACAAGAAATAAATTTTTCTCTTTTGTTTCTTTTTTGTCTAATTACTTTTCTTGCTGAATGTATCTGTAATAAAACATAATGATCCTCAGACATTTTATTATCTGGAATTTTTTATTATTAAGCTGGAGAACTTAAATATTTCTCTTCTAAGTTTCCTTTATATTCTGTGCCCTTATTTATTTTGTTCTAATTAGGGATGATAGCCACTCATTTATTTTATCATACAGAAGAGGTAATTTAACTGCAATACTTCAGAGAAACTCGATATATTAAGTACAGTACAGGTCTTGGAATGTCCAGGGAAAATTATATCTCTTGCTGAGGAGTAACGTGAAATGCTTTGTATTTTTAGTTGTGTATTCATCAATTTCTATAGAATACTTAGCCTCAGAAAAAAAAATTCTAGAGCAGGATTATTGAATACATTAAAGTAAGTCTTAAATCTTTCTGAACCTTAGCTGCTGATGATGGCAGCACAGCCTCTGAAAATATGGGAATTGATCCAGGATGCTTGGATATAGATATATATAACTTACATTCCAGCATTCTTTTGAAAAAAGTGTGTTCTATTTTTGTTCAGTCTAAGGGTTAGCCCACAAGAGCGGTCTTACATGGACTGGGGATGCTTCTGAAAATATCATGTAACTATTTCCTCTGCTTATATGCCTCATACAGTTCTAAGACTTTTGATAAGCCTTTTATTTGTTATCTCAACAGGATTTGCTTTATCTTTTGTATTTTTTTAATGCTATTTTGAAACAAGCAGATAATCCTGGTAGAGCATCACTGACAGGATATCAGCTTGTAGGTAGTGAAATGCTACCTTATGCCTGTGAATTCCTGGATTGCAAAAACCCTTTCAGAAAGTCCTCAAGTCTTGAAAGGCTCGAGAAGTTGGTTAATTTGACTTAATTGCCTTAAGTGAAAGCCATTTAAGGACTTACATCCATGTAAATTTAGGTTTTGATAAAAGCATATTTGCCCAACACTTTCATCCCTCTGCCCATTCACTATTTACAGTCTTCTCCATGGATAGCATAGGCATAGTCAGGCAGTTAATGTTGTGAAGTCCAAGTGTTTGGTTGGGGTTTTTTCTCCTTCTGTTCTTTGAGAAGAACAGTATTTTATTTTTATATAAGTGATGTTTATGGATGTTGAGTCACAGAGTATAAACTGAAGTCTTATGACAACATACAGATGGACTGCATGCTTTGTAAGAGCAGGAGGGGTTTGGCTACAGAGAGCCAATCCCTGACATGAATGTAAGCAGATAGCTATTGATCAATGATCTGGGTGGTAACCAATCATATCCAATCAGGTTTGAATGTGGAATCTTTCAAAAAAGCCTACAGAAAGCTGTACACACCCATAAATTCTCTCTGCTGCAGGAAACCCTGATATGTATCACCTCTCATCTTCACCATCCACAAAAACGTCTTCCCAAAAAAATATGTGTAGGAGACACTTGTTCCTGTCTGGAGAGCAGCTGAGCTTACTCATGGAGTAAGGGAACTTGGCAGGTAACTGCAGTGCAGAGATGGAAGACTGCAGGGAGCAAACAGCCAGGCTTCAGAGGCAAAGGTGTAAGAGGAACACTCCAGGTCTGAAAAGGATAGAGAAGAGTTTCTTACTACTTGCTTACTTACTTAGTCTTGCAAAAGCTTGAAAGGGAAACTCTGCCTGCAGGGGCGTAACAGGTAGGAACATTACTTAGCATCCTGCAAAACTTAGATTTCAGCCCTGTGCAGGCAGGGTAGTCCGTGTAAGCCAAACGTCTTGTCCTCTCAGGAGAGTGACCATGGCTGCCTTCTTTTGTGTGTGTGCTCTTCAGCAAGCTATTTCTTCATCCTGCTTCCTGGAGCCTGGTCATCCCTTTCAGACCAAAAGGTCATGTGATAGTTTTGAGCTCAGTAAACACAACTACCTCATACTATGGTGGCCCACTACTAGCCTTTAGCTGTTTAAACAGTGAGAATTGAAGTTGAGGAGAAGTGATAAAATGACAGATGTTCTTTAAAACAAAGGCTTTTAGCATCTCTGTAAGTTCACAGTGAGCAGTAGGCTGAGATTCCAGCCTGATGCAACAGATTACTTATAACACTGAGAATTTCTACCAGTTTTCTGGTACTGAACTGAAGTATTGTATACCTTAAGCTTTTTAGTGATTGTTGGATTGGTCTGTATCTGAAATCTACTGTTGAAACATTCCTCTGGCTTACGAAATATCTTAGATTTTTTCAGCAATGTGTAGTAACTATCACTAGATTAATATGCATCAAAAACACTAGCATAAACCCAAGATGATTCTGTTGATTTTAGAATGCTCAATGAAGTCAAATCTTGGAAGAGTAATACAATATATTGTCTAGTAATTTGGAACATGCTGTATTTTTAAATTCAAAGTCTTAATGTCTTGTTAAATATTAGGAACAAGCTTCCCATTGAGATGAAACAGTCCATTAAAATCCAAAGTATTATGTGTTTTTCGTTATTGAATATAGGTGTTTTGACTTGTCACGGTTCATATTGAAGCCTTTTTTTTCTGAAATCAATATGATGTATCTCAGATATATTTTTCTAAATCTATAGTATACCTATGTTTTTATAGTTATAGATACATATTCTTTACATATGTTTAGGTCTAGATATTTAAATATTTTACATAGATGTATGTATATAGCTATATAATACACATGTATATTTAAATAGATATGTCTAAATATAATTATCGATATCTAGATAGAAAAATAAATATATAATATATTATTTTGTTTATATTTCTACTACATATCTACTGATAATCTACATTATATGTGGATACCTCTATATTTATGTATCAATATATCTATGTATTTTCTGGTTTTATCTACTTATATAGAGATAAAAATACTATCTAAACATGAATAGGTATATAGATAGTTTTCTATGCATATATTTTTTTTCACCCCATGAAATTGATCTTTCAGTTAGTAACATGTCACATAGAAACACATGCTGCCATATGAGCTACATTTATCACCAGACGGCTGGAGGCACTGGGAGAAGTCACTGCCCAAACCTGTGTTAGCTCTAATTAGGGCTTTCTACAGCAGTGCCACTTTCTGCATGGTCTCAGTGTCTTAGTGCTGCAAGCTAGCATGGAGCTACTGGGACACTAGCTAATGCTGGCATGAGTTGTGTTGTCCACAGTAAAGAGTAATGTTGAAGACTCTTTACTTCAGAAAGAGAAGAAACGGGCCAGGAATTTATAAAGGGTTAAATACTGTGGCTAGGAAAATTTATTTTATTTAAATAAAATTCTTGTTTCTTCCTTCAGAGGGACAATTGATTTAGCTTGGTTTATTCTAGTGACAAAATCAGTCAAGACCAACCAAGAAAAACACAGCTTCAGATGTTGGGATGCCATACATAGGATTGTTCTCTCACTTATTCAAGAAGGCTTTGTGTAGATTTTCCAGCATGTAGCTCCCCCAAGCTGTGACATGTCAAAGATGCAAAAAAATATTTGCTAATTTCTTTCCTTGGTGAGGGTGATCTGCTCCTTATTCTTAGCCTTTCTGATGGGTTGGTTGTAGATGAATAGGCCTTTTCTCATTTTCCAGGCCTGACAGAGCAGGCTCTTTCTTATCTCTTAGATTCTTATAGAAGAATGCTAGAAGGATAAAACAATGTGAAAATCAGTGAGTCACAGTCTATAATTTAAACATAATTCACCATGACTCATTGATGAAATGCTTTTGCAGTTTCATGTGACAAAACAATAACCATAAGCATAATCATCGCTGCCTACTCAATCTTCTCTTTACAGCTATGCAACTCTGTGATTCAAATGATTTTGGAGAGTCTTAGCAGATATAAATCGTCACAAAACCATCAGAAGCAAAAGAGCTCAATGGTTTAGAGCAGCTGTGCGGCCATACTTTTTTAAGGGTTCAGCTGGCACAGCTTCAGTTGTTACACAGACCCCTTTCCACTCCTTATTCAAGAAGGTGGAAGGTGGTGAAAGCATTCTGGGATGGGCAGCCTAATCCAGACTACTCTCTCAAGACCTGGCTCTGTACTCCCAGAAGGTAACAGACCTATTCTACTGTCACTCAGTATTGCAGCCAGGGTTTTCCCTCTTATTGCAGCCAGGGTTTTCCCTCTTATTCCAGCAGCAGATTTGCCCTGGGATAAGGACTATGGGTCTGCCTGCTAATAGGTGTTGTGGCTTCACTGGGGTCTGCAGAATAAATAGCAGTTGCACAGCTCTTTTAATGAGTGTGTCCCTTGTTGTAAGACCTTGATTTGGTGCTTCATGTTCTCTGTGCTTCTTTCATGACCTAGCTTAAAACACAAAAAAGAAACTTAAAAAGCTGAATAAAAAGACATTCAATACAGGGAGTGTTGGAAGGGATTAAAATAATTATATCAATGTTTCCACTAAATTAAGGGAGCTACAGCAAATTACTGCATTATAAACTTTCAAGTAAAAAGGAATGTAGGAAATAAATATGGAATATTAATCAAAATCCAGTTTTCCAGAAGGATCCAAGGTAAAGAAGGACTTCTGCAACAGTGAAGTGGCTTCTTTTGTAACCAGAGAGAAAAGACATAACATTTTTCTCATTATCTACCATAAATCCAAAATGCTAGACATTGGACAGAGCCTTCTCCATAGTTGTTAGTGGTGACGTCCTTGTAAAGGAAATTTGCATATTGTGTCTTGGATTAGCAATCTGATTTATTAAATCATTGACACCAATATATTGCAATATATTTAATGGCACATAATCCATCACGGTTGTCGACATCTGTCACATTAAGAACTTCATCAATTATAGAAAGCCACCTTCCCAGAAGGAGATTTCTCAATTGACACTGAATGATAAAATGAATCTAACTTTAAAGACTGATTTTTTTTTTTCTGATGGATTTCATGTGACCTTTCAAATTTCTTCAGAAGGTCTTGGCAAGTTAACTTTGCATCTTAAACTTACTCTGTGCACCAAAAAGCAAACAGAAAATGTGGCTCTTTGTCTTCTGAATAAAATGTGTTGCTAAATAATATAGTGAGGTCTGGGATTGATGCCATTGGTTGAGGGCTTTGGTGATATTGCATCTTTCATAATCCAGTTCAAACCAGTATTTCTTTCAAAATGGCCCATAAACTTTTAAAGTGCATTTAGTCTCATATCTGATAGGATAACTTAACTCATTGGACTGCATTATTATGTATTTATTGTTATTTATAATGTTATTTATTTGGCTAATTGTATAATCAGACATTAACAGGGGACAAATCTGTTAAACAAAGTGATATCAAAAATTTACTATTTAGACCTTAAAATTTATTCCAGACCTTAAACATAATATGCCATCAGAATATGAAAACCTAATTTTCAATCACTGACTAAAAAGGATCCTAGGAAATTGTCTTATGGTCCCATACCCAACATCAGCACTAATTTATAATTCTCTCTCCATACCTGTGAAGTATCTGTGGTATTTAAGAAATTATGGATATTCCATAACATCCACAGGTAGTCTGTGCCTGAAGTCTGTCTTGAAAGAAGAATTTCTAATATCTAGCCTGAATGTTTTTAACTAAAATCCATTATTACTTTTTGTCCTCCTGTGACCATGAACTGATTGCTTCCTGTCTTCAGATACATGAAAACATTCTAAAACAGGCTTATATAAGCTTTGAATAGCCCAGGATAACTGATCTAAAGTAGGGAATAATCTTTGAAACAGGATCTGCATTGGTCTCTGATCACTCTTCCTGCTTTTCTCCTGTTCTGTAAGGTTGATCTACACTTATGAAAATTACAATGGAGGTCTGACTGTTGCTGGGCAAAGTGCATAAGTGAACTTGTGTATATTTCAGATAGTGATTATGGTCTTTTCATTTTGACAAATTTATTTTTAGAAAGAAATTAAAAGAGAAAATGCTTTTTTTTTTAATAGTATACTTATTCCAATACACATCTCCAGCTAAAAAAGATTACATAAGTGTGCAAATATAATTCCATTATATATTATTATCTATTATTATATAATTAATATATAATATATTGTACAATTAATA
>VXBC01004287.1:42137-59844 GCA_013399945.1 Ploceus nigricollis
ATCATATATTTTATATATTATTATATATCACATTAATACATGTGACCAGTGTAAAATAATAATTTTCAAACCTTCAATTTCAAATAAAAAATGAAAAAAAATCTCTTTTTTTTGGTTTTATTTTTTTACTGTTTTAATAAAATTAAGTTTATGACAAAGTCCTATAACATCTTTACTGATTTTTTAATATTTTAGTTCTGAAAGGTTTTATGGAGACCATGTCTCAAGAAATGCAAGCATAGGTTACATATTGTCTTTGCAACTTAAGTCGTAGTGTAACTACTATCTAACTACTCATCTCTATCATGAGAACTATATAAATTGTTTTTCCTTAAATCCCTCCTCATTTCCTCTAGTTTATTTGTGTTGCTTCCACCTCAGCAGTTCTGCAGTGTCAGATACGTGGTATTGAATCACTATCCAGCGGAAACCCAAAGATTAGTCCTGAAAAGATGACATTCCTGAAGGAAAGAGAAAATAAGCACAAGGTTTTCTGGGGTGCACTAGGTTAATTGGTGTCTCTGAAAATTAGGCTGTAAGTGGATATTGTTTCAGTTAGAAAATAGATTGGGTTTATGAGGCAGTTCTTTTTATATGATTGAATTAACTCTAAGCTTCTTTATGAGCTATTTATATTGATGTACAAATCTACTAGCAAAAAGAAAATACTTTCTGAGGATGTAATTAATTTGTTTTAATCTATTCTGTAGTTTAAATTGAAAGCGAGCATAAGCATCCCACTTGAATAGCTTGCTAAGACACCATCTGATTTGATTAATAGTCTTCTGGATCAGATGTCAGCTTTCTTCCTAAATAAAATAAATTTAAATTGCTATCTTAATATAGAAATAACAAAATATCTGTAGTGTGCTTCAATATGACCCCTTAGATGCAGCTTGCAGTAACACGAAAGAAAGGTCCCAGCTGTTCTAAGTTCAACCATAAGGCAGTGCCTTAGCAGTGCAATCAGTTTGTCCTAGATTCCTTCCAGCATAGTTCAGGATGGTCTCTGACAAACATACATAATCCTCTGAGAAGCTCTGTGTTGTGAAGTCCTCTTTTAGATGAAATTTTAAATAGATTAGGCTTTTCTTTTTTTTTTTTTTTAGCTTTAGCTTCCAGGACTTTGCATGCAAAAAACCAGAAATTATGTCAGAAAACATTAATATTCTTTTACTTTCACAAAGTTTGTCTGGCCTTGTTTTCATTTTATGCATCTGTAATATACATAGCTGTGTATGTTACAGTTGTCTATCTTACAGTTGTCATGAAGTTTTTCCTGAGGGAAAAATAAGATCCTGAAGAAGTCACTTAAACAACTAAAAGAGTTAGGGTTTGCTAGTCTGTATGAATCTTTAGAATTTGTATATTACCCCTGTATATTACAACAACTGTGGGGGAATCTCTTCTCTGTTTGAGAACAGCTTGCCATTTCTTAGGTTAATTGGACTTTTTAAGTTTTTCTTCCCCATCAATTACTGTTCCTTGATGTTAGTCATCATATAATCATTGATTAATTACCCTTTGTATTCCTGAAACACCTCACCCTGTAGTGTTGTCTGGCCAGCAAAACTTCAGGTCATAGAACATACTGTCTCCAGAAAGCACTAGTCTTCTTTCATTTCATTTAAAAATCTGGTTATTTGGATAGTCCCATTTGAAATTTCAGAGGTTCTTTTCTATTTTCTATTTTTCCCACTCTAGTCACCATCAGAATCATAATCAGAGTCACCATGTTCATAGCACATTTCAAATTTGGAATATCTGGTTACGAGCTGAGGCTGCCCCAGTGCAGAGCAGAGCAGGACAATCCCCTCCCTTGCCCGGCTGGCCATGCTGTCCCTGATGCCCCCAGAACACCCTTGGCCCTCCTGGCTGCCAGGGCACTGCTGGCTCATGTTCAACTTGCCATGGACCAGAACCCCAGGGCCCTTTCCATGGCACTGCTGTGCAGCCTCTCATTCCCCAGTCTGTCTGTACATCCAGGGCTGCCCCATCCCAGGTGCAGAATCCAGCACTTTCCCTGTTGAACTTTGTATGGTCAGCGATGGCCCATCTCTCTAGTCTGTCGGGGTCTCTCTGCAGGGCCTCCCTCCCTTTGAGGGAGTCAGCAGCTCCTTCCACTTCTGTATTGTTTGTGAACTCGCTCAGTATCCCTTTCAGGCCTACACCCAAGTCGTTGACAAAGAAGTTGAAGGCCACAGGGCCTAAGATGGAGCCCTGTGGAGCCCCACCAGTGATATGTCACCAGTTTGATGTTACCCCAGTCACTGTAACTCTTTGTGCCAGACCCATGAGCCAGCTGCTCACTAACTACAGGATATATTTATCCAGCTGTGGGCTGGACATTTTGTCCACAAGGATACACTGAGAGACAGTATCAAAAGCTTTACTGAAACCCCAAAAGATTCCATCAATTGGAACCCTTGATCAGCTGGGAGGGTTACCTTGTCTTGAAAGGAAATCAGGTTTAATAAGCAGGACTTTTCCTCTCATGAAGCTGTGCTGTCTGTGACCAAGGACTGCATTGTCTTTCAGATATTTTTCAATCCCTCCCCACAAATCTTTTCCACATTTACCAGGCACTGAAGTGAGACTGACAGGCCTGTATTTCTGCAATCTTCCTTCTTGCCCTTCTTGAAAACTGGGACAACATTCGCTAGCTTTCAGTCAGCTGGGACCACTCAAGATTTCCAAGACTGCTCAAAAATCATTGAGAGAAGTTTTGCAATGACATCAGCCAGTTCTTTGAGGATTCTAAGATGAATCCCATCAGGCCCATAGATTTGTAGGGATCAAGCTGCAGCAGCTAATACTGCACAGTTTCAGGGTTGACGGGAGTTGGTAATTTTTGCATTGTCATGGTCCTCCAGCTCAGGGCATTGCAACCCCCATGTTCCATTTGTTCCACCATCTGTGCTGAAGACAAAGGCAAAGAATGTATTGAACACCTCTGCCTTGTCCATGTCCCTGTTTGTGAGGTGACCATCCTTATCCTCTAATCAGCCGATGTTATTTTTTCATTACCTATTGCCATTAATATATTTTTTAAAACTTTTTTTATTCTCCTCCACATTTCTGGCCAGCTTCAACTACAGTTCAGCTTTGGCAACACAAATTTTCTCCATACATTGGAAAGCAGCATCTCTGTGTTCTTCTCATGTCACATAACCTTGCTTCCACTGGATATTCATCTTCCTTTTTTTTGCCTTATTTCCAAGAGAAGATTCCTGTTCTGCCTTCTGCCTCCCCTGCTTGACTTCCAACATTTGGGAATTGCCTGCTCCTGTGGCCTTAGGAGGTGATTTTTAAAAACTGACCAGCACTGATGGACCGCAGCACCTGCAAAAACATTTTCCCAGGGACTTTACTTAACTAAATTCTTGAACGGCCTGAACTGAGAAGTCAGTTCTCCTTAAGTCCAGAGTTGAGGTTTTGCTGGCACATTTTGTCCTGTCAACAGAGATTTTAAACTTGATCACTTTGTGGTTACTGAGGCCAAGACAGACACCAATCTCCATTTCACTCATGAGATCCACTCAGTTGACAAGCAGAAGATAAGAGGGCATCTTTTTGAGTCAACTCTTCTCTCCCTTGTGCTTTCCAGCAACAGCTCTTTGTGATAAAACACCATACTTCAGGGTAAAAAGATTGAAAACTTCAAAGCCTATTTTACATTTAATTGCCTATACAGCATGCACCATTTAGGGTAGGAGCCAGTAGGTTTATAGTGCATTTCCATGCTCTCTTTCTGTGCTTTCCTGCACTGGTGAATGATAGTGAATCTTGTTTCAGAGTCTTCTCTCTTCTACTGCAGAAAAGGAAATACAGTAAATTGGAAGTCACAGTGATGAACTGATTAATCTTTATAAAAAGTATATAATTGTGTAAATCAGTTACTGTAAAAGTTAGGAATTTTGTATTGACCTTCCTTCCAGATCTTCGTAATCATTGCAAAGAAACTTTTAAGTAAGCTATGATTTATGGGTTAAAATGCTTTGTTCTTTTCCAGAATCTGTAGTAATTCTTCTTTTCCATGACCAAGTAATTCAACCCATATTTGTGGTATTACAGCCTAAGCCAATGTAATTTACAGTGTTGCTAAACTTGTTTTATTTGCCCTGTACCAAACTCCAATGAAATGATGACGTTTCTGCATAACATCTTTTTGACTGAAGAGAGAGATCATTAATACTCTATGTAGTCCATGTTCTTTTACATCAAGTGAAGCACCAAATATTTGTGAATATGGTAAGTAGGAGAAAAACAACAAACAAAAACCACATCACAGAATCACAGAATCACAGAATGAACTAGGTTGGAAAAGACTTTTGCGGTCATTAAGTCCAACCTATGACCTAACACCTCGTCATCAACTAAACCATGGCACTGAGTGGCATGTCCAGTCTTTTTTTAAACACGGTGACTCCACCACCTCCCTGGGCAGATGATTCCAGTGCCCAATCACTTTCAGTGAAGAATTTTTTCCTGATGTCTAACCTATACTTCCACTGATGCAGCTTAAGACTGTATCCTCTGGTTCTGTCAGTTGCTTCCTGGAGAAAGAGACCAACCCCCACCTGACTACAACCACCTTTCAGGAAGCTGTAGAGAGTGATAAGGTCACTCCTGAGTCTTCTCTTCTCCAGATGAAACAACCCCAGCTCTCTTAGTCGTTCCTCATAGGGCTTGTGTTCCAAGCCCCTCACCAGCCTTGTTGCCTTCCTTTGGACAAGTTTGAGCATCTCAACGTCCTTCCTAAACTAAATGGCCCAGAACTGGACACAGCACTCAAGTGTAGCCTCACCAGTGCCAAGTACATAAACTGTCCTAGGTCTCAAGAACAAGAAGACATTCCTAATGGCAAAATAAGCTATCGATTTTTAGCTATTCAAGATAGGTTGCCCAAAAACTTATTCTGGTTCACCTGCAGAATGACACCTGAAATGAAACCTGAAAGTTCTGCTCACAGTCTGGTGCTTGTTAACAACTAATAAACATGAGATGTCATAAAATGTTCAAAACTTAAAAGGAAGCAGAATCTCAGGGCTTCCTGGATAATTGTGTATTAGTAGTAAATGTAGCAGAAGTAAAGATTTTGATATGAAGTCATCTTTTATTGCAACTCATCCATACAATTATCCTTAAAAGTACATTAGATGAAGCAGAAACACTAAATAGATGTTCATCAGGGGCTCTGTGGCATGCACATTTTCTCCTTCTTAGGATTTTTTCATAGAGAAGCACAGAGAGAAGAAAGAGAAAACAATTTGTATCTCTGCTACTTGTTTTCTCCCCATGTGGAATGTGTTTGGAGATTGTTTACCTGGGGTGATTTTTTGATTGGATTCTGGTAAAGATTGTTTGCCAGTGAGATCCAGCTGTGTCTGGACTCTTGCGAGAGGGTCACAAGCTTGGTAGGTAGTTATGATGTGGTGGTTAGAAAGCAAGTATGTAGTTTTAGTATCTTCTTTATATAGTATATTAATGTATTATAGTATAGTTATAATAAAGAAATCATTCAGCCTTCTGATCTATAGTCAGACATCATCATTTCTTCCCATCCTGGGTTCACCTGCATTTTACAATAGGGTATATCAACAAAAGGTAGAGTCACCTAAAAAATTCAGCAGACTTCTAATATCTTCTGTACATTAAGGCTTGTGACCATTTTGGACAGCTGTGAATTTTTGTTGCAATTCCCCTATTTTCCAATATGATCATGGGATGAGTGTCTGTTGTTTCTTTTGTTCTAGAGCAAAGATAAATGTGATTACATGTCTTAGCATTTTTCTAGATAAGGAATGGCCTTGCATTTCTGAGACCTTTCTATTAATCTCGTCTCTTTGAATTTATTTAAGCTATTGGGTTTTGTTGCATTTTTTGGTTGGTTTTTATTTGTTTTTACTTCAAAATAAACTGATCCAGTTTTCGGTACCAGTTCATGACAATCTGAGGAAACCATCACCCTTATTTTGTAGGCAGGCATACCCACAGTTTAATAAAAGCAGTAATCACTTCTGAGAAGTTAATGTGTATGTGACAAGTTACTCACTGCAGGAATGTAACACCAGCCCCTGAATCTTGTGCTGTAAAGACCAAACTCTTAAAGAGCGGTAATGACATGTGGTTGCTCTTGTAGCTGTCACTGCTAACAAAGCTCTCTCACCAGCCTTGTGCAGCCTGTTATCTCTCTCGTTGGTGCTCACTGTTTGTGGCTCTGCCCTATGTTTCTGAAGTGACAGGCTCCATTTATGAATGGATAACTATCACAGTAAACAAGCAGTTGATTATCTTTTTGCTTGATAGTTTTTCTGTAGATAGGGGAGTGCAGCTGGTTCATCCCTGACACCCTGTGGTGCTCGGAACTAGAGGATGATGGTGATGGCAGTGGAACAAAGCTACAGTGCCTGGAAACTTCATTGTTGTTAAACCTCAAATGAATAGGAAGCTCTACCATCTGAACTAGGAAAAAATATCCAAAATAAGAAAGGACTGTAAAGACCTATTCAGCTATCTGTAGTATTATGTTACAATGCAAAAATGTGAGAGAAAAAAAAAATACATATTTCTTCATTCTAACCAATTCTGTAATTGGAAAAAAAATCAGAAAAAAATGTCTTTCTCTCCCCCTCCTCAGAATGTTTCAACAGCATTTAACTCATTTGTTTAGATGATATGAAATCATTTGTGACTATTGGAGAGAGAAGGCTATGAAAACTGGAGGAGCATAACAAAGTTAGGTGCCTGGGAGGCAGAATGACAGAAGAGACTGTCTTTTGTCAGTGCAAGAAAGTGCACAATAAAAGAGATAATTGTAACTACAAACATTTCTTGGGGGGATGTTCTAAATTAACTGTACCTTTCAGGAAAAAGGATCTGTGCATAAGTCCATGAAATTACTTGCCTAAAACATAGTTGTGCACTAGGATTGCAAATAAGAAAATAAAGATGGAGGAAGGAGAGATAATAAGGATTCCTGTAATTACCTTAGCCCTTATGTAATGAGGATTAGAATGAAATATTAAATAACTATATTACCTATAAAACTTTATTATTATCTTGTATACCTGACACCAATTATCCTATTTAGAAATAGAATATGTATGTAGCATGGGAACATTTTTAATTAGGCTTAAATTTACATATATAATTTATATGAATTAAGTAGAACCTTTTATAGCTGAACAATCATCATTTTTAAAATAGCTGTTTTGTACTGATGAAATAGTACTTACTTATTTGCAGGCAGGATGTGGTTCCTGGGGAAATATAATGAGATGAGATGAGATGAGGGAAAAATAAAGTGGAATTGGAACAGAGGAAATTGTTCCACTGTTACCTCATTTCTATAGTGTTCATGGAAAAGCTGAATGGATGAGAATGTATGTAGCAGATCACCTGGAGTTCTGTCACATGGTATGTACAGGACAAACAGGGGATCAGATGCAGCCAGATGGGTTTATGAAGGGCATGTCCTGCCTGACCAACCTGATCTTCCTTTATGTCTGGGAGACTGGGTTAGCATGTGAGGGAGAGGCTGTGTTGTCTGCCTAGTCTTCAGTAAAGCCTTTGATACTGTCTCCCACAGCATTCACCCAGACAAAACTAGCTGCTCATGGCTTGGACTGGTGTGCTCTTTTCTTGGTAAAAACTGCCTGGATTGCTAGGCACAGGGAGTGGTAGGGCTGGTGGTCAGTCATGAGTGGGGCTAGTCATGTTTAATATCTTAATCAATTGTCTGGATCAAGTGCACCCTGAGTCAGTTTACAGATGACAGCAAGCTGAGTGGGAGTGTTGATCTGCTGGAGGGCAGGCAGGCTCTGCAGAGGGANATATTGCTTTCTACGAATACCAGAAAGGAGGTTGTACTGAGTTTGGGGTCAGTCTCTTTCAAAAGGAAATGGCCTCAAGTTATGCCAGGAGAGGTTTATATTGGATATTAGGAACATTTCCTTCATGCATGGGGCTGTCAAGCACTGAAACAGGCTGCCCAGGGAAGTAGTGGAGTCACCATCCCTGTGGGTATTTAAAAGATGTATAGATGTGGTGCTTAAGGACATGGTTTAGTGGTAGACTTGGCAGTTTTAAGTTTACAGGTTGACTTCATGATCCCAAAGGTATTTTCCAATCTAAATGGTTCTAGGATCCTATCATTTGAAGGAAAATTCTGCAGCTTCTGGATTTTGACTGAATGATGGAATCAGCAGTGTTTCTAGTTTTAAAATCTAGAGCAGGATAATACAGATTCTAAAGTAAAGCACAGAACTGTCCACATCAGCTTCGTATAGTCTCCTGGACTTTTTATTTGTGAAGTATTTAATATGATAAATTAAGGTTGCAGTATCATATGATAAATTTAACTTTTTTAACTTAGTAACTAGATGCTTTCATGTGTCAATTAGCTCTCTAGAATCTGAACTACTTTTCAAGGTTCACTTGAAGATTATGCTAGATTTGATATCCTGCCATTTGTGACTGCTTTATATTTTTGAGATTTTACTTTGTTCAAAACAAGTCTCAAAACAGTTAAGAAAATCTTTAAGATAATGTTTGAATTTTAACAAGTATTCTGGGAGCCACAACTGTCAGTGAAATCCAGCCTCTGAATATCAATTTCATTTTGATAAAGCATTACATCCTAAGACTGCAATTTATTCCATAACTCTGAAGCAGTTACATCAGTGTGATCACCATCTGCACTAGGCACAATTTCAAATCAATGCTATTCTTTTATACTTTTTCCTTGAATGGGAGAGGCCTTTGTTAATCCTATATCACATTGAAAAAAAATAATCTCCCTATGGAGTTCCATCTATCATAAAAGGAAAATAAAATATGAAGCTCTTGGGATATTGCCTCAATTTCTCTATTGGTGCATTCATAAAACAAATTGTTGCAAGTAGGAGAGATAAAAATGCTAGGATTCTGTCCTACACTTCGCAAGTACCTAGATAACTTATGCAAATGCCTCATTTCCATTCAGACTAAAGAATTTGTCTTGAAAGAGTTAACATAATCTGTTAACTGTCACAATTTTTGTAGGACCTGATTCTGAAATTAGCAATTTGCTGAAGACCTAGGGCTGTACAGTTCTGGCATTCTGTATAAATTACAAGGGTTAGCATGTCAGAGTGAAAGAGATGCTCTTAATGGTAATAATATTGACACGTTTTTACTCCAAGCCATTCCTGAAGTAAGTTGAACAAAAGTGCATGATATTAAAAGAAATAATTATGTTTTTTCCAAGTTGTAAACTACAAACCTGACAACTACATTTGAATTTAACCTGTATTTGAATATTTTGTTAGATTTAGTGAACAAACATAGAGAATTTGTGTAGATGTGGCCTCCATTTGTAGGGTTTGGACCCTGATTGACTACTGAAGGAAATCCCTGGTCGGCCTTAGCCTTTTGGATACAACTACAGGAAATAGGTACACCTTTTTAAGCTGCAGTTTATCTGTTTCAATTTTGTGTCAGCAAAATGAAACTATAAAAACATAGGGGAGGCCACCAATAAACCAGGACAAGCAATCATTCAGCTCAGAACCTTGTCTCTGAAAGTGGACAGATGAGAATTGCTAGAGCAGAACGAAAGAACAAGGACATTTTTTACTGCTTTGTCTCCCAGCACTGAAATAAAAATATTTCAAGAGACTTGGTGTCTGTGTGTTTTATAGTCTTCTCTTCTGCAGTTGCAGCATCCATGATGTCGTGCCACAACTAATTCCTCCACTTACCTACACTCTATGAAAACAACTTTCTTATGCCTTTCAAATGGAAATGCTGAAAACTGGTAAAAATACTTTTACCCTGTCAAGGACAGTAGCTTCTCTAATTGAGGGAATAAATCTCAAACTTGGTTGGGAGGGGGAGGGGCTTGAAGGAAATGGGCAGAAAAGTGCAGCTGTTCCCTGAAGTGATGCTTTAGTTTTATTTCATCACTCATGTGGAAAGTTGATCTGTAAGGGAGCAGTGAAAAAAGAAGACTTAACTATAGTTCTGGTTCATGTTTGGATTGTGTGGAGGCCAGATTTCTTCTTCTATTCTTACAATATTAAAGAGGAAAAAAGTAAAAAAAAAAAGTCCTATTTTTGTTAATCTCCAGTCTCCTTTGTTCTCAGGGAAAATCCCGTTTAACTTCCGATTGTGGATGACAGTTTGAGCTCTACCATATATGCGTGCCGGATGTCTTCAAAGGGCAATGGTTTCTGTTATCACATGCTAGTTTTCAATAAGCTGCACCTCAGACGTGCTCAGCCTGAGGCATGAAATTGTTGTACATAACCTGCTATGACTTGGCTGACCTGTCATGAAGAGCAGGGAAAAGACAGAATTCTGTGATACTTGAGAAACAGGGGAGACCTTTCACTATAATGTCAACCTTTATTTCTCTGAACCAGGTGACCAGCATGGACATCTCTAACATGAATTAATTTAGTCTCACATTAAGAAAAAAGGCACAGACTTTAAAATTGGGACTTGCATAAGGCTTAACAAAGATAAATGTAAATATATATATTTACTGGGGACAAATAATCCTGAGCAGCAATCTAGGTGGGCACTGACTGTCTCAGCAAGGGCTGTGCAGTCCTGGGGTCCTGGGGACAATGAGGTGCACACAAGCCACCCTGAGGCTGGCAGCAGCAAGGGCCATCCCCATCCAGTGCTTCGGTAGCAGAGGCACAGGCAGGAGATCAAGTGATGTGATGGTCCCCCTCTATCGGGCACTTCCTGGAACACCACAGAGAAAACTGTGTCCAGCTTTGGAATGGAGGGCCACTGAGGTAGAACATGGTTGCAGTCTTACAGAACCTACAAGGCAATGACAGAGAAAATGGAGGTGCTCTCTTCATAAGAGTACAGAATGACAAGACAAGAGGCAGCAGGCATAGGTTGCTTATCTTATATAGAGACAGATAATTCTGTCTCTATATAAGACTTTTTTTTTTCTCTGTGAGAACAATAAAACATTGAAATAGACCCCTCAAAGTGGAATGGGTGGTTTCAGGCAATGTGAGAAGTAACCATGAAACAAAATTTTTAGGTTTGATTTGGTTTCTGGTTTTGCTGCAAGCAAAGCAAGAAACTGAAATGAGGCAAGGAACCTGAAACCATCTAGGAGTTGCTTAAGCAAATCTGTGTTTTGTTCTTTAAAATGGTCTCATGAGATTCTCTTTGTGAAGGAAAGCAGTCAGACTTAGGACTTCTTATACGAGTTCATACGAAGTGGTAGTACAAACAGCTATGTGCAGTGTTCAGCACTCACTACTACAGATTTATTTTATATTTTTGGCTAAGTTGCTTAATGTAGTGTTCAAAATCCAGGGTTTTTTTTGTTGTTGTTTAGGTGGTGGTGATTTTGTTTTTATTATTGGATTTTGTTTATTTGGTTTTGTTTCTGTCTTTTAATACTCCATTTCTTGTAACTTCTGTTCCTTGACTTAATTCTCTTTGTCATCACATCTTCAAGTGGACTATAAATGGCTATATTAGTGCTTGCCTTGATTATTTATCTATTTTTTTTTAATTGCCTTAACTATATATTTGTTTGGGTAGAATAGGTATGAGCTTTGCATTTATTCAATTTTAGTGCATTTATGTACTCTCTCCCGTACCTAGGGACAAGTTCAGATTTGTTTATAGCAATCCAATTAAAAAATAAGGTGATATAGTTCCCCTTCCCTGTGTGACATTGATTCACATTCAGTTCACGTGAATAGTGATAAATTGCCAACTTTGAAATAAGCAGATACTTCCAATCAGAACATTTTTAATGTAAAATTTAGCACCCCTGCTTGACTCAGCAGACTGAGGCTTGAATGTGAGTTACAGTGAACTTACGTTTCCATCACTGAGTTTGTCCCCTGGTACCAAGGTTGCATTACTATTTTATTGGGAGAACAATTTCAGACTCTTGGGGTATTAATAACACTGAACTCACTTTAATGTATTTTCAGATAAAAATTAATTGCTAAAAGACCTCATGACTTTGGGCCTGTCACCTGCAAAATATTTGCTGGATTATTGCTGTGGTACAGTGAACTGTTCCAGTTGAACAGGTAAAAAAATATCATAATCAAGAAATCAGACACTTTTAAGGGGCCTTCTCCACACTGCAGATTACCTGCAGAGCCTTTTAGTTACACCCCCAGAAAATGGTCTGGCTGGCAGCATGAGATGCCTTAATTGTGAAGTGCTGCACCCATTTGTCAGCTATGTATTCCTCAATTTAATGAATTCATCACCTCATTTGATTTTTCCAAACTTATTCTCTGTTCACGATTGTTATCCTCATCCTTTGAACAGTTGTTGAAAAATTTAGCCTGCCTATTTTTGTTTGTCCTTTTTCCATGCAAATAGCTACCAGTTTGATATTTGGGGAGAAGGGTGTGTGTCTAACCATTGGAGCAAACACACCTACAACACTCTGATGTGTATGGAGCAGGAATTGAACTAAATTGAACTAAATCTGTGCTCTCTCAAGGGTACACGGCTTTTGTGTTTGAAAGCATGAGTCAACAGGGTAGATATACCTGTTCCATCCAGGGGGAAGTGTGTACTGCTAGTAAAGAGGACGAAGTGTAGCCAACATCATGGCAGGCTATGTTAATCTATCCCTGGTTCTTTCTCTAGATGCAATTTTACACGTGGAGAAATAATTCCATTTGGTCAAGGTGCATGACAAATCTTATTTTTCAAGTTTCTCGAAGATTAGGCTGAATTCTCCAGGTATCCCAACAGGATACTATTTGCTCCCTGTTTTTGGTTAAGCATTCTTTCCAATATAAAATATTTTTATTTCTCAGGCTGCCTCCACCAGTTACATTTAACCTGCTCTGACATACAGCCTTGTCAAGTAGCCAGAGTGCTGTCTCCAAGAGTGTTCTATGTATTAAATGTTTTCTGAACACTTTCTTGAGCTGTTTCTATTCTGAGCCTAATGACATTTAAAACTGCATATGTTTTTACTCATTTCTCTTGCTTCATCTGCTCTAAGGGACTGATCCTTCTGTTTTAGTTTGTTGACAAATGTAAAAATTCATTACATGGGTTCCTGATTATGATTTTTTTCTTCTAATGCCCAAATTAGTTGTCCTGTTCTGTTTTGAATTATCTTAAAGCTTTTTAATATCTACTATAGCTGTGACTATTAATTGATCTGCTCTACAGGGTGTTGATAGCATTATTAGGTACTCCTCATAATCACTCCATTAGTTGTATCTGGGGCAAGACCAAAAAGCTGAGATCTTTTTAAGTTGGGTTGCAAGTCCCTCAAAAGCAAACTGGAATATTCCTCTTCCTTGCCCTATGGCTATCATCCCAAATGTTTTAAGTGGTTTTATCTTCTATTTTTAAGTATTGTCTCTTGATTCATAGGGAGAAGAATTCTGGATTACTGCCACTTTGGATGACATGCTTTAGAAAATATTGGGATGTATTAAAGCTTACTAGCTTTCTTTAGGGCTTATTTATCTAAATACCCAATTGCAAATGTCACATTAGTTTGTGGAAAAATTTAGATGTTCAAAATAAATCTTTCCGTTTTTCAGTTCTTTGGCTTTCAAAAAATAAAGTTGAAAATACAAAATGTGGATCAAATACCACTCCCATATTAATTGAAAACTCAAGTGGGTTTTTTTTTTTAATTTCTCCTCTCTCTTTATTATACTTAGAGTTCTAGCAAACAGATGGACATATATTGAGAGAAGAAATATAAAGGAGATCAACTTAGTTCTGAATCAAATAGTTCTGAGCATTAGAATTAACTAGATTTCCTGCTGTGTTAGAATGAGTTTAATGCCAAATGCTATCTCAACAGATTAGATTGCGACGAACAGAAACTATCTATGGCTTTCCTAAAAGAAAGGCCCTAATTCTACTGCTGAAATCTTGGCAGTACCCATGGGAGTTGTTTCAAGAAGGAGGTCTCTGGTTCTATTGATGCTCCTTGCTTTTTGTGTAAAACCTCTCAGGCAACCTCTGCAACTTGCTGACAGACCACTCCTAATTCTGCCATATAACTCCTAACTGGAGCTGGGCAGGAATCATTCTCCCCCACCTCACTTATTGCAAAATCTAAACACTAGATATGCAAATTTTTTCTATGCTTCTTAGCAGCAGAGATAAGAACAAACCCTCTCCCCAGCTCTCACCATCCCTAAGAAAGCGGGGTGAAAAATAGATGGGAGGAGAGGATGGGGGCTCTTGGCTCACAGTTTGTTGCACTACTCACTGTTTTCCTGGGAGTAGTGACTGCCAAGAGGACAAGTTACTTGTCTCATTAGTACAGTGGGAGCAATTTGCAGGATGTCTGCTTGCCAGTTTTGTTACGTAGTTGCTGGAACTGTTACCATTTTGCTGCCGATTGTGACACAGACAGTCACCTTACTTGAGCTCCAGGCAGGCTTCAGAGAGAAGCAGACACATAGTCACTTTTTATAGTCACTTTGTCAGGACATCCCACGAGTTGTTAGTGCCGACAGCAGCCCCAATTAACCACGTTTTCTATGGCTGCTGCCCTGAAGGCTGGACTAGCAGGTGACTTCCCTGCCAGCCCCAGGCTATGATCATAGCTGTGTGCATCTCTGGACTATCCCCAGCTTTCTTCCACAGAACTGAACTTATTTCCACACGATTTGGTTTTTCAGTTTTTAAAATAGTAATGTGTATAATAGCTTAATAAAACTTGCCTTCTATATCTAGATTAGACTTTATCTTCTTTCCTGAAGGTAGTCTACAACTAAAAGATTGAATCTCACATGGAATATATTTTGGGAAGTATCACTCTGGGCTTGTCCTCTTTCTTATTTTTTTCATAAATGTTTCCTGCTGTCAGACATAAAATATTGAGCTAGATGGACCTTCAGTGTGACCTTGCATTGCTGTACAAAATGTTAGTGAATAGAAAAAGGAACATGAGATTTGATTATCAGCCATAAAACAGTGAACTCATTGGAAAAATGATGGAATATAATTGATATTCTAGACACTTTTATGGGTATGCTGTCAGATTGAACATTCTAGTTAAAGCTCAGTTTCTACACATGGAAAATTATGGTAGAAAGTAACAGTTATAGAAGCAGTACTTTTTCTTTATTAAGCTAAATGAAAAGACAACTGCAATGTTGTCTTGGATTGTAGTGTCCTATTAAAGGCACCATCTAAATTATAGTCTGGTTCAGAAAGTTTATTCTTCTCAAAGAATAGAAGTCTTTAAGGAGATTTTTAAACTAGGTTCTTGAGCACTCACTTCTTTTTCTGTAGATTGTTACGAAATACAAGTATGTAACTTGAAAAGAAAGGACAGATTCAGATAAAATGAACACGAGGCAAAACTGAGTTGTAAAATATTTAATTCCTTACCATGTAGAAACATTTCCTGACTGAATTCCAGATATAGCTGGCATTTACTGTTGCATCTATATTACACCATATACATTATATGGTCTGTTAACCTGCATGCACTCTAAGAAAAAATAATTTTTAAAAATATATTATCTTCAGTATAGATCATAAAGCGTATAGTTCATAAAGGGTATAGTTCATATGATAGTTAATAAATACAGGGTTTAACTAGTCAGTACTCATTTGTATGCATTTTCAACTGCTCATAAATGCAATGCTGGCTCTGGTAGATAGGCTTTAAATTACTGAGCCTAATAGAGGCAGGTTCAAGAAATATTTTTAAGTTCTTGACTTCATGCAGGAGCTGTCATGTTTTAAATAGTATCAGTTTTCTGATACTTAGTGTCTCCATTGAATGACAGAAATGTCAAAAAATCTTTAATTCTGCTATGAAATATAATCATCTGGACTTGTCTGATTTCTCACACCACCACAACAGCCAGATACATGGTCACTGCTGTTAGGAAATAGATAAAGTATTAATAGCTGTAGGTGAGCTGCAGCTCACTAAGTGAGTGGAAGTAGTTGAAAACTGCCTTTAACCATGCGATTTTCCTGCTTTATTAAGTAATGTTTGCAAATCAACTTTATAGATGCTAACATTAAAGCAATCATAGCCATTGTTTACACAGTAGAATTAAAGGTTTTTGAACACAAAACTGTGAATCACATATCTCCCTTCCCTTTTTTTTCACAAGTCTGTGATTTTTTAGTAATTTTTCCATACTTTTGCTTAACTAGTATAAATAGTTTTACTATACCCCTCAAAGGATGTTGTGAAGTTATATGAAACTGACAAGAAACCATAGCTCTCTTTTTAAGTCCACCACTAAGCATCCTGCTGCCTGTTGCCATAATCTAATTCTACGTGTGTCCAAATGGAATTATGTGGGAGTACAGTCTCATTTTAACACACTGGAGGTACCGTTAAGGGAAAGATGCTAGCTACTGAAACAGCAACACCATTTTTGTAGCTAAGTAATGTTCTCATTTGATTTTTATTGCATGGAAATAAACAGGATTTCAACTAGAACGTGTAGATGGTCTACACAACAAGTGGAAAATACTTGGTCATGTAGTACAACCTGCTCTCTGCAATGAAAGGGCACTTCATGCCAAAAAAAGAGCAACTTTTCTTGTCTTGGAGTTTTTTTCAAGATACCAATACCTCATTCTCCTCTTTCTGGTAAATGTTAATTTCTGCTTGCCATTGAAGAGCAAATACACATGCTTCTGTGAAAAACAGCCACACCTTTTTGTTGCAGCATTCAGAGCATTCACTTTTGTCCCTTAATTTGGTGCTCATGTGCTTGCTCAAGTTTTGTAGCTGGGAACCAAGTATCTTGCCAATAACAGATGGTGGTGAATGGAAACACAGAATGTATTTCACTGAATCATTTGTTCATTAGTTACAGTTTGGATACAATTATTCTTGACTCTGGCATATCTCTTGGGAATCCAGTTCTTCATTTACATGTTTTTCACAAAATTCGTCTGTGTTCCTGTTAAAAACAAGATAAAGTACTCTGTAAAAGACACCTATATTCAAGCTTATGTGACAGGCTTTTTTAGATGGTTACTGGGACTGCTTACCTTCTGTTTCTCCATGGTCTACACACACTGAATTAATTTTCCCACATCAAAAGAAAGATGAGAGTCATTGATCACACTTGATGATGTTAGGGAAATCCCCAGGAGATAAGTTACTTCACAGTCAAAAATACAGGACTGTCCTACAGACGTTTTGCACAAACAGTGATTATTCAATCTCTGAAGTTAAGCTTTTTTCACATCTTCAATGTATCATGAATAAAACATTCTGTATCACTGCTTTGTAACTTTAAAAAACAAAAAAGAAAATGAAAAAACATCAATACTGTATGGTTGCCCAAAACAGCTGATTCCCCCATCTGCTACAGATAGGCTGGAGTAAAGATGTGTGAATCCTGCCAGCTGAGTTTTGATTTGTACTGCAGCTCCTGTAGTAACTGAACTCCCAAATTAGGAAACCAGTAAGCCAATGGAAAAATGCAGTGGTGGTAATTTGTCCAACTACATCCAATTGATACAAATACCTTTGGTTTTAATTTCCCCTCCCTTATTTTGGGCTGATTCAAAAGATTTTTGAGGACTGTGGTTTTAATCTCCTTTTTCTTCTTTTTTTTTCTTCATTGTGTTTATCAGTTCGGTATCCTACTGTTGCAAAGTAGCAAATTCAGAAAGAAGAGATTCATCTTGCAAATGGCTCTGAGATTAGTGATTTTTTTTTCAATTTTTGCAATTATATGTTATAATG
>VXBC01004287.1:59949-71672 GCA_013399945.1 Ploceus nigricollis
TAATGGTTTGATTTGATTTTTCATATAAAGTGAATCTTGCTATATCACAAACAATTTTTTTAGGCTGAAAAATTACTGCAGCAACTAATGTCGCTAATGGACATCATCATCATGGCAATGATTTGCTGTGGTTTCACACTACCTTCATGAAGAACCTTGAAAATTTCAAAGGAACTTATAAGAAATATTTTATATCCTCTTATATGAGGAAACAGCATTATTAGTCACTGAAGCGCTATCATAAATGATGAGAATATACATTACTATGTTTGGTAGTAGGTGTTGGTGCACAAAACAACCACAGGGATGGAGATAATTACCACGTTTGTGGTTCCATGAAGACTCTGTGGGATGTGAACAGCTGGCAACCACTGGGGTTGTCCAGCTCCACATTTTGGCTAATGTTTGCTTTCCTGTTACTTGCTTTTCTGTGCTCTTGCATGGTATATAATAAATCAGATTTCTGGGATGAAGGTATGCAGTATCTTGAAATTCTCAGTGCCTCCTTAGGCACACAATTGCAAATTGTGCGTAAAGGAACAAAATGCACTGGAGAGCAAGCTTTGATCCTGCCGACTCTCAGGACTTTCTCTAATGCATTAAATTAATAAGCTGTTCCATCAGGTAGTTTATCATAGATTCACCTAATCTTTTAGGTTGGAAAAGAGCTTTAAGATCATCAACTCCGACTCTTAATTTAACACCGTCAAGCCCAGCATTAAACCACATTCCTAATGCCATATTTCCATGCCATATTTACATTTAAATACCACCATGACTCAACGCTTCCTACAAAATTTTGGAGTATGTGATTCAGCATGAAAGAGTAAATGAAGATGAGGGGGATGTACATATCAAAAACAGGGATGTACATATTAATAGAGGATGTACATGTTAATGTTCTGGAATTAATATTTTTCAACAAAGCTTCCAACCATCAACAACTTTGCTTCAGAATTTCCATAAGGTCCTTGCTTATCCTCCCTATAAATGAATAGCAGAAGAAGACTATATGGTTTTAGAAAAGGATCTAATAAATATAGAATGCCTTAATTAAATCACAGCTTGTTAAAAAACATTTTATGAAGACAGTATTTTAAATCTTGAACAATTTTTATGTGCATCTGCAAATAAAGTGGTTGCTAATAGATAACTACATCCTTGGCATATATAAGTGCTTGCTTCTTAGTCTGTGACCTTAAATAGTACACTGTCAGAACTGCTTCAGCTTTCAGTAATTCCTTGGTGAAAATGGCTAAGAGATCATAACACCTCATATCTTTATTTGTAATATATTATCCTTATGCACTAGACTGACTCAAATGCTAATTCATTTATTTGTAATTCCATTCTATTACTATAAAACAGCTCCAGCTCATCTAGAACATACTAAACTCATGGTAGGCTTACAGTTACAGCTCTGTATGAGAAAAAATATATAGATATATAAACTGCTTGAATCTTAATACCAGAAATTTCACATAGCACTAAGTCATGGTTTCTCATGGATGTAAAAATTATGGGATACAAAGTATATTCAGATAGATAAATGCCATGGAAGTATTCTTTTATCATACTTTTATCAGTACATTCATCGTAATGGAATTGATGTAAAAGCTTGAGTTCTCTTCAATACTGTCTGAATATTCACATTGCTGTTACTGCAACTGCCCTGTTGCCAAGCTCTTCACCTGGAAAGTGGTTCAGAACAACCTAGAGTGTATCTAGCACCATACAGTGTCTGTTGTGTATGTATTTTGCTGAACTTGTTCCTCAGAACAAGTATATGGGTTTACGGTGGTTGTCTTGTCACCAAATGAAAATAGCTTGAGAGAACAGAGAAGTAATAGGCAAAGTCTGGGCATCACATTCAAATTGTCATACAAAGTCATATCTAAAAATAAAATATTGTTTAAAGTTATGTGAAAGACTCAGTTTTTAGTACACATAGAAGTGTAGTAACATTTTAAACACCATCTTATCTCATGTAGTTGGGCTTTTGAACAGCATTTGTTTGGGGGTAGGGGGGAGACAGCAATGTGTAATTGGGCTTGTATTGAAGCTAAAGAGACAGACCATAACTCCACACTAAAAGTCACATTATGACAAAAGACCAGCCTGTGGGATATCTTCTGAATGACAAACTCAATCTTATTATTCATTAATAAGTAAAAATTGTCAGGTTGCAGCTACAACCAAGTGGTAGTTTGACCCCTTCACTAATGACAGAGTGACTTGTGCTAACTAATAGTGGATTCTTACTGATCTTATCTGAATGACTAGGAAGAAGGTTTACTCAAAATTACCTTATTAACCAGCGTATCATACCTCATGTCTAAAGTAGTATTTAACATCTCCGTTTCCACACTAGGCTTCAGAAGATGTGCTGATTGATCTTAATTACCATGTGTTCTTTTCCTATGGTGTGCTGAAATGCATAATAATACACCGTTTAAGTACACTACATGATCCAATAGCATGCAGTCATCTTATCTGAAGTGTCTATTCCCCTAGAAGTCTTCAGCTGGGACAAAGAGCTGCTCTTTGTCTGAACAGTGAGGCTCAGATTGCACAGGAAAAAGATCCTGGCTCATTAATTTTTTTTTTTTCATCTGTATGTAAATGCTGTATTTTCAGGACCTGAAAATATATGGAATTATTCAGAGCTGTTGGTAGAGGGAATGACTGGATGATTTAATTAGTCTCTTCTATGTCTTAATTCTTATGACTTCATTAATACAGATGAAAATATAAATTAGGAAATATGAAAAAAATGTATTTTTTACTCTTGTCTTTTGTTAGTTTTATACTTCTCACTCAAGGGCATAAAAATTTCCTAATTATGATAATTAAAGATAGATGTTTTAATCAAGATCTTATGGGCAGAGTGAAGGTGAAAAAAGACTGAATTTATCCTTTAGTCTTTTTCCCCACCTCTACTTTTCTCTACTTCAAACCTGTATTTTATATTCACTCTAACTTGCAGATATTTTAAAGTAGAGTAAAGATTTTCCATATGAAAACCAGTGCAAAAATATTATTTATTTTTTCTAACTCTGAGACACAAGCTCAGGAAGAAATGTAATTATTATTCAGTTTTTAGATGTAAGAATAATTTTCTTGCTCTTAAGGGGATTGCTGACAAATTTGAGAAGTAGAACAGCTACCCAAGTAATTAATTTTCTTAGTAAACTGTCATTATCTGTCTGATGTAGCCATCAGACTACCTTTCAGATTTTTTGAGCATATTTATTCTCTAATTTATCCCAATGAATAAAGCCAGCAGCTAGAGAATTGTCATTAAAGTCATCCCTTTTTTGTCTTGAGTGTAGCCTCTCCAAACATTTCATACACTGGGAGCTACTGGAGAAGCATGCTGTTTGGTATAAGGAGTCTGAAGGAACCTGTCATTCATTTTAAGAAAAACAAGAAGACCTGATTTGTTTATTTTTCTTGGTGGTTAGACCTCTATGTGTTTATGTGGGGGGTTTTGTCTGCTTTAATTGCATATGTCTGTATATGGATGGCAAGTCAGGACTGACTATCTTTCTATGCTCTTTGTACTTCATAGTGAAAAATCTTCCTATTAGTTTTTTAAGCACCATTGATACTTCTGGGTATTGTAAAACAGGCTCCATGAATTTTGTTTTTTATTCTCTTGACACTTGATTGCAGTAGAGATGGAATAATACATTCCTCATTTGAAATGGAATGCATGCCTATTACATTTATCTTATTTCACTACTTTTGAACCCATTATATATTATCCTTGGACTCTTGTGTTTTTTGTATATGGAAGATGGAGTCATTATGGATAGCAGTGTCCTTTCTCTGACAACATCACAGAGAATACAGCCAGCATGTGCACTGTAAAATTTACTTTTCACTGTAATTTCCCCAGCAGTATGATTACTTTTTGCTTGATGCTTTATTACATATTCTTCAGAAAGAAAGCCATAGCACACTGTAACACTGTAATTTCTATGTAAATGGGAATTATCTTTGCAAATAAAACAAATGTTTTAATGTTTAAATGCTGCATAAGGCACCAAGTAGAAAGTTGGCAGATCCTTCAATATTTTCCCATGTTAAATATTTTCTTTATTCTTTTCATATGGAATTCCTTCAATACTTAACCACTCTGCTTTTAATTTTATTGATACTTACATGTGCAACTAATTCTCCTCTTACATTGACAAACAAGCCATTGCAGCTGTGAGTCTGCTACAGTTCTGAGCATTGTGAGTTGTCAGTATTAAAGCAAACAATAACTTTCATTTTTAATACCTGAAAGCTCTGATAAATATCTGAAATAGGACTTGTTAATATGTGCATTAGTGATATACATTTATATAAAAACATTATCTAAACTTAAAGTAAAATTCCTGTGAGTTATATAATAACTGCTGCACCAGCTTCGAAGTTTTTGAAATAAATCACAGATAACTTCAACTATTGAGCCTCACCACCTAGATTTTTGAGCAGTAATTATTATCATGATCTTTCTCTGCTGTTCAAAAGAAGGGGAAAAAAAAGAACTGAGGATCTGTCTCCCTTTCTAAAACAGAAATAAACCAGAACTTGACAGCCTCAGAACTTCTGTCTGGTTAGGATCTTTTATGTGCTGCTACTTTCTGTGGCAGGAACAGTTCATACTCATTTTTCTTTCCTTTTGCGTGTCATCTGCATTTCAGAAAATATTTCTAGCATTTGTTGTCTACATCAATATCACATTTCATAGGCTATTGCAGAACTGTATTCTCTGTATTCTAACTGTGATTTAATATGCCGTCAGCCTTTTTTTCCCATCACATTTTTTCTTCTTCAATGCAACAAACTATTCACTTACAAGGAAAATGTGGGAGCAGTACTGTTGCTTGTCAAAAAAAAGGAACAGGAAAATAATGCTGCCCAGTTATCAGGAAAATTATGTAGAATTTATTTCCAGGACATTACCTATGATGAGAGAATCTAAAACTCTACCATATCTATCCTGTCTTCTCATGACTTGTGAGATACAGGACAAAATATTGTCTGATTTTGCATAAATGCATACTGCTTTTAAGGTGGTGCTATTCAGAGATCTAGTTCATAGAGCAATACTTAAACATTTCAATCTCCATTTTTCCAGCTAAGAACAAGAGTAACACCATCCTCATGGCTGTGCAAAAAAGCTTTTATGTGCAGGTCGAGTGTAGTTGATTTATATAGCCCAAAGTAGATACTTCACTTGAGAGAGTGAGCACAATCCTTCCTCTCCACCTCCTCAGACATCAGACTGGGACAGTGAGCACCAGTTCTGTACTGCTCTGTTTCTCTTCAGCATTATGAGTAAACACCTACTCATGCTCCTAAGCAGACAAACAAAAGTACCACAATGAAGTGATGGAAACAGACAGTTTTTATAAATGCTTCTCTTAGAGCAGAATGTTCTTGCTGCATCTGAGAATGCAGAGGACAAGGAGGAGCTGTTCTCTTTAGGAACCTGCAGAGCCTACACCCTCTGATGGCCTTAAATAACGTGGAAAACAAAATGGGGCCTTTTGCCACAGGGTGTTTTGAGCCCAGACAGATATATTAAGTACTGCATTACCAGAGGTCTTTAGATTGCTGAAAAAGCAAAGAGTAATGAGTACAGAGTAGTCGATACCCAGAGAATTGGTGGATGTCCCATTCTTGGTAACATTCAAGGTCAGCCTAATTGAAGATGTGTGCAGCCTCATCTAGTTGAAGATGTCCCTTCTGGTGGCATGAGTATTGGACTAGAAGACATTTACAGGACCCTTCCAAGACAAACCACTCTAAGACTTCTCAGAAAAGCAAGTTGGAGATGCAGTAGATATCCAGAATGTTACCTTGCAAGGTACTGACTTGCAATCTGCAGGTTGTTTGGCATTCCCACCCCGCAAACAGTGCTCATACCACATCAAGATGTGAAGCCTCATTAAACATGTGAAGTTCTTGCCAGGACTGAGACCCCACCAATCTTGCCTGGAGCTTCCAGTTGTACCAGTTTCAGACTGGCTTAATATGTGAATTACATATTAATGTAATTATTTACAGCTTAATATAATTAATTAGAGCTTAATGCTGTAATTCACTTGAGCTAAATAACTAATTTGCAAGGCTTAGAAAGTGCCAGAGCAGCCTGATTATGAAGCCTTAAGATGTTCTTTCATACAAAAAATGCAAACAGGTACAAACAAGTATTAAATATATTTTACCATTATGTTCTGTAAATACTTCTGAAAACATTGAGAACTGTATGAGTATGTGTAGGCTTCCTGTACAACTTGCAGACTGCTGAGTGATGATTAGTCTTTATGTCATTAAAAAACCTTGTCTTTTCAAGGATCTGAAAATACTCTGCAGTGCATATGTACAGAACTTTAAAAAAAATATTTCATCAGCCTCTCATGGAATAGCATGTAAGGAATTTTGTATGAAAATTAATGTGCAGTTGTCTTTAGGAGTATGCTGTATTCCTAGAGAATACCAAAATTCTGAGAGAAATTGTCAAACTACCTTTGCTCTTGTTCTCAGATTAGCTGAATGAGTTTCAATTGCCTGTCTTGCTGCAAAGGCCCTGTTTCTAAGGTAAAGAGTACATGAAAGGCAAGATCATTCCCTAGCCTTCCTTTCAGTGTACCCATTCTCAACTGAAACATAATAGTCTTGCCTTGTCTAGGCTATGTTATAGTGTGTTCTGGTGTTCAGTGGTTTTGTGCTATAGCAATTGCTGCATCAGCTCTTCTAGACAGTTAATTCCAAATAAATTCAAATGTTTGTTTTCTTCCTATCTCACTTCTGTAGCTGGGGAGCGCAGCTCTGACAGCCTTCTTGAAATCAGAGCATTGTTCCTTAAATCATGAGAACAAAGCTTTCAGGGAAGAAGATACAACAGAGCCACAGCAGGGATTCTCTAAGCTGAAGTGTTGGTAGCATTAACATAATTGAGCTGTTTCTGAAGTTCACGTGTCTCAGCAGAGATCTGGCAGGCACATCTGCCTGTGGGTGTCTTGCAGCACTGCTGCTGAAGGAATACATGCTAGTACGTGTGCTGTCTTGCCCCACTGGACCAAAACCAATTCTTTAGCTTAAGTGAAGGGCTGATGTAATTCTTGCTCTCTGATTTTGAGGATGTATGTTGGGTCATTTTCTCAGATTCTTTCTGAAGTATACCAGACTAGTCCACTATAAAAACCCTGATAACATTGTCAGCATGCAGCATTTATGGATAGTTACCAAGATGCACAATGATACTTCGTAATATTATGTTCTGTCAAGTATTCAAGAAAAGTGAGTCTTTGAGGCTATCTTATGCAATTACAGTTATGTGGATTAGAGGTGAAACATCAATACTCCTTTGTCAAGAGTCTTTGATGTGAGTGTAGGAAGAGAACCATTAGAGAATCAGGTACAGCTAACGACCACGAATATAAATTTCTTCCATCAGCTCTCTGCAGCTGCAATTATGATGACCCTTTAAGTTCATGGAACATAAGCATCCAGAAGTGGAATACTTGCAATAAGAAGAATCAACATTTGTTGCACTTCTTTACAATGCTTGCTTTTTTCCTTTCTGTCTAACAGCAGCTAAAAGGAAGAGAGACATTAGGAAAGTGAGGAGACTTCAACTTGAGAGACACTAGGAAAAAATTCAAAGGCAACCATGTATGCAATTTCTTAATACTGCAATTATACGTTCATATCAGACAGTTGTACATGAAGTAAATGTAACTACCTGCTTGTGTGTCCCATAAGCAGCTAGCCCCTCTCTTTATGCAATCACTGTAAATGAACATGAAAATTAAATCCAGAGCTGCAATCTGTTATTCCATCCTGTCCATCCTTGGTCTCACATGTCTTCCTGAAAGCTGGTCTGGTCTGCTAAAGATAACCAACAACTTCGACCAGGCAATGGAAGCATATCAGCCATGACCACTTCTGTTCTGATATTTGTAAGGATTGTGTTCATACTAATGAGTATCACATTGTTCCACTCATTATCAGCTTTATTCACTGACCACTTAAATTTGCATGAAAGAGTCACCTATATTCTTTGGAAGTTTCTGGGATACATAAGAAAAAGCCTAAGGCTGGATATAGCCTGTTCAAGTTCTGCCTTTTAAATAAATCCATCATTAACCCACTGTTCTTTAAAAAAAAAAAATATCAAGGGGGAGTTTTTTGGAGCTGAGATGATTTTCCTACTACACAAATATACTGAGTTCAGAACAAAATTAGCTTGTAGGGCCCAACTGAGCTTGTTGAATCAAGCTACATCTATATAATAGTCTTCAGGGGAGTCTTGGATATCACTAAGTCTCAGATCACAAAATACCATTGATTTTTATTACACAATGGATGTAGGAAACTTGCAATTTTCTATTCTTTCCAGACTACACAAATTCTTTCTGAGATGGAGAGAGCAGTTGGCAAAACCATGTGGACTCTGAAGATCCTAAAGATTCCCTGAGTATGTACATATACTGTGGGGAAACCCCTACCTCTAGGTCCTGAAGCATTTATATATGTGATGTGGACTTTGACCTTCTTCTTGTAAAGAAATATGTGGCCCAAGCAACGGGCCCAACAACTATTGCTTTTTGGGGGAGAAAGGACTGATGCTCATAAAGAAAGAAGTTCTACTCTGCTCAGCCTAAATAATGGTCTTTGATCTTGAACTAATAACCTTACCCTAATTTTAACGATAGAAGCTTTCAATGCTTTCATTTTTACATATGCAAAGAGACATTTTTGTCCTAAAAGGCCTCCCTCTTAGTGCCATTCAAGTAGCAAAACGTATGAAATAAAATCTTATTTCCAAGCCCTTACAGCTACAATGCTTGATCCAAATGGGAAAAATGCAGTTTTCTGCTGATCTTTGTGAGATAGTAGGAAGCCCTAGGAAGATCACTTGGTCTGAAATTTTTAACTGGAACTACAGGTGGAAAAGGAGTTTGTTGAAAATATTACCTTTCCTATGGTCAGTTACCTTTCTCCANACAGACAATAAGAGAGTACCCCTCCAGACATCCCTTCCTCCCCTCAAAAAACCCAAACCAAAACACCTGAAGTCAGGTGTTGATTAAGGAGACTGGAAGAGACTGAGTGGAAGAGAAACAGGCAGAAGAGGAGTTGAAAAGGTGTTATGCAATAAAAAGTGAAGGAGATTCTGAAGAATTCAGTAGGTAGAGAGTGAACTAGAAAGGATCTAGGTTCAAGAAAAGACAGATGGAAAATAAATGGCTTCTTGGTCTTACATGATGGTTCTTAATGGCTTGGAATTATAATGGGGAATTTAACTGCTGACTGAACTGTAAATGAAAGATGAGAAAGAGAATAAATTAATTTTTAAAATTTCTTTGGCAACCTGTTCAGTGGAACTCCCCCCCAAGATAGGAGGAGTGAACTAGGTATTCTTTTAAGATGTTTTCCAAACGAAACCATTTTATGATTTTGACATCACTGGACTTCAACTGGCACTTCAGTGACAGAATGGAAATTAGACAGTCATCCATAAGCTCAGGACTAGCAGAGAAAGAAAAGTAAGACTGAAACAACAAAGCTTAAAAAACTCTTCTGCCTCTGAATAGCCCCTTTGTCTGACAAACCTGCAAGATTTCTGCTGCTCGAGTGAGTTTCAACTGTCTTCTTAATGTTTAATATTTAATTGATCTTCTTAAAGGTAGGAAGCTTAGGGTTTTTTAACTGTGAACAACTGTAGGAAAACAAATATATTTGTTTGCAATGGTGCTGTAGGATCACAGAATAGCTGAGGCTGGAAGACATGTCTGGAGGTCAGCAAGTTATATTACCCTGCTCAGGTCGCAGTCTACTAGTGAGTCACTCAGATTGCATCTCCGTTTGTTTTGTTCATTCTAGTTTGATTTTTTCAAGAAAAAAAATTAAAGGTTTTAAATAGTAATACTTCTAATGAAACCAGACACTTGTAAAAAGGATTCGTGAATTAAAGGAGAATGAGACCCTTATTAATGAGCTCTGTATGTCTTGTTTTTCATTATACTTGATTCTGTTCATGAGATTATTTAGGTATCTTCATTTTGGATTCATGCTATAATGAATAGTGACAATACTGTATTAATGGTGTGAATAACAGTATCAATATTTATTGTGGCGAGTAGTTTCAGCTTTGCAATTGCTGAATTTACATCCCAGCAGCTCAAAGACCTGTTCAAGGTTAATTTGAAACCAAGCTGAGGTTGTTAGGGCTCATATTTAAAGTAAACAGAAGTGATCCTGGACATCTGATATTGCCTGTTGTTTGCCTTGTAGCTCCTGGCATAAAGAAGTGGACTTTGCCACAGGATACTCTTCCACTTCTCTGTTCCTGAGGCTTCTCAAGTCACTGATACTGCTGTCAATAACAATGCAATGACTTATTTGGCAGGATGAGGATTTTAAATGCCCTTTATTGTCCTCTTCCCATCATAAATGTGAAGGTATCTTATGGATCAATTCCATCTCTTCTTTATGACTGTATAGGTTGTCTTTTCTTGTACACTGTATTCCTGGGAAAAGCAGCAACAACAACAACCAAAAACCAACCAACCAACAACAACAAAATACAAAACCCAACAAAAACAACAAAAAACCCCACACAAAACCAAACCAAAACAAAAAACAACCAAAAAAAACACCCACAAAACCCCAAATTAACAAAACAAACAAAAGTACCAAAAACAAACAAAAAAAACCAACAAAAACAAACCAACCAAACAAAAACACAACAACACTAACCACAACAAAAAAACACCCCAAAAAAATCCCAAAAAACCCAGCAAGAAACCAACAGACATGAATCATCCTCCTCTCTGGTTTGGCATAGCTCTTGTGATAGATATGAAGGACTGTTTTTAATATTTTCCTCTGTTAGATTCTGAACTTTAAGGTTAGGTAAAGTACAAAACAATAAAAATTTTCAAATACCTAAGGAGGATTGAAGTTTTTATTTTTTATTTCACCTTTGGAAGGTGAACAGTATTTCAAACAATTAATTGGTAATGTGAAACATACAGAAGCTATATGCTTTTTAAAGAAATTCAAACACAGTGACAACATCCATAAGCTTGTTTCCTCAGTATTCACATTCCTATATGTATAGGATTATATTAGGTAATCTGAGGGTGGAGTTTTTTGGTTTCAGCACTTTATTTTTCCTTTTCCTAGATTTTCAATATATTGGTTTATCTGCTGAGTTGATTCAAAAATCAGTTTTTATTTACAGCTCTGTTTCCAACTTTCTGTCACTTAGAGATAGTTCTTTTAACATCTGTAGGTTGCTACTGTCCAAATTTTTAGGCAATCTCTTAACGTTTACTGTGTGCATGATCCTTTGTAGTATTTCAGTATGCTCAACCAGTGTATGTCCTATTTTTCTTAAAGAAGGTGGCAAGACTTTTTAAACAACAGCGTCATTTTAATTGAGTTTGCAGAATTTTATTTAAAAGAAGCTTGAGAGTTTAATATTGATATAATTACTCTTTTATAAATAATGGAAAAACAAAAAAAAATAATGGAAAAAAGTATTGAGAATTAAGGGGCAGGAAGAGGCTCACAGCATTGACCTAGATGGTCTCTAAGGTCTCTTTCAACCCAGACTGTTCCATGAATTTATGAACCTGCCCTCCATGGAGGATTTGTCAGGTAAAACTAATATAGTTTGAATTTCTACATTTTTTTAAGCCTACCATGTACTG
>VXBC01004288.1:17303-36954 GCA_013399945.1 Ploceus nigricollis
TTCATTTATATTTTATTTATTGTAAATTTTTAATTAAAATTATGAATGTTATTATTTATATCCAAGGAAATCTTGGATTCACCACCATTTTCTCAGCATGGAATGTCCTTGGAGGAGGAAGGTGATGACAAATTCCTCCTCAGCTGCCACAGCTCGTTAGCGTTAATTAACAAGCATTAATTGTGCCATCTCCCAGAATTTCTGCCAGGCTCATCCCAGATTTCTGGAAAATTCATTTTCCCTGCCCTGGGGATTTTCTCAACACTTCGGAGCAGGAATTTCTGTCGGAATCCAACCACAAAAGCTGAGACCTGTCAGGGCAGGGCCTGGATTGCGAAATCCCGAATTTCCGCTGCCGTGGTTACAGCAGCTCTGGGTTCTGCATCATTTCCTGGGGCCCCAAAGCCTGGAATGGCTTTGTTTTAAAAATAAAAAAGGATTTCGGGTGCAGCTGCAAAGCACAGCCAAAAACCCAAAAAAAACTGATAACACACAAAAAAAATTTAAAAACCCCAAAAAACTCAACCAAAAGTGTCCCATGAAACCCAATAAAAACCCGAAAAAAAAAAAAACCAACAAAAAACTCAACCAAAAATGTCCCATAAAACCCAATAAAAAAAAACCCAAAAAAAGAGAAAAAAATCCCAAAACCTCAACTAAGACCCAATAAAAACCTCAAACACTCAACCAAAGATGTCCCATAAAACTCAATAAAACCCCAACCAAAAAAAAACCAAAACCCAAAAAATTCAACTAAAAATGTCCTGTAAAACTCAATAAAAACCCAACAAAAACAAAAAACTCACCAAGAAATGTCCCATAAAACCCACTAAAAACCCAACCAAAAAAACCCCAAAACCTCAACCAAAAATGTCCCATAAAACCTCAAAATAAATCCCAAAAACTCAACCAAAAAACCCAAACCAACCAACTTTGAAATAAATAAAACATGAAAATCCCAAATTATTCCCGAAATTCCCAAAATCTCCAGCTGCAGCTTTCCTTCTGCACTAAATATTCCAGAAATTCGGAAAATGGGGTTTTTTAGGATGCTGGGGGGAGCAGAGCAGGAAGGAATGAACTTGGGAGATGAATCCATGGGAAATTCCAGGAAGAAAATTCCCACCTTTCCAACAAATGTCAGATCTTCCGTGAAGTTCCCTTCGTAGACAGAGTCATCTTCCAGGAGCAGAATTCCCGAACCCTTGGGATGAAAAGAAAAATCGGGAATTCGTGGAATGAACTTCCCACCTGGTCCAATTCATCCCAGAAAAATTTATGGGATGCAGATTCCAAGAATTTTTTTTTTCTTAAAAGCCAAACATCTCCTTTCAATGTTTGGGAGAAGCTCCAGGGAAAGCCCACAGAGAAGGAGGTCAGGAAACTTGGAACAACAAAATTATTCCATGGATTTTCCACGGAAAAGGAACAAAAAACCAGGAAAAGCCACCAAAGATTGTCACAGGGTCAAACTTGTGGTGCTCCCAATCCTGGGATATTTTAGGGAATTCTTTGGGAAATGATTCCAAGAAAACAGCAACTGTGTGGAATCATGGAATTCCCTGTGGGAAAGGGATCCAGAAGGATCAAAATCCAACTCCTGGCACAGGAGCCATCCCAAGAATCCCTGGAAAATTCCGGAGCTCTGGTAGTTTTGGGAATGTGCCCATTCCGGGGAATAATTCCTATCCATAGGGAATTTTTTTCCTGCTGGGATTTATTCTATAGTTTAAGCCCAAAGGTTTCTTCATTCCCAAACCAGCTGGGATCACTTCCAGAGCTGGAATATTTCCCTCTGGAATGAAAATACACCAAAAAACTTAACCAAAAATGTCCCATAAAACCCAATAAAAAACCCAAAAAAAAGAGAAAAAAAAATCCCAAAAACTCCATCAAAATTGTCCCATAAAACCCAATAAAACCCCAAAAACTCAACCAAGAATGTCCCATAAAGCCCAATAAAAACCCCAAAAAAGAGAAACAAAAATCCCAAAACCGTAACCAAAAAGGTCTCATAAAACCCCAAAAAAACCATTTTTCCCTAATTTGGGAAGCAGGAATGGGGTTGTTGGTTTTTCATTCATTCAGGTCAGACAGGGACCTTCAGGATCCATGGGCGGGGATCTCCCACTGTCCCAGGGTGCTCCAACCTGGCCTTGGACACTTCCAGGGATCCAGGGGTTGCCACAAATCTCTGGGAATTCTATCCCAACCCCTCCAGTCCAGGAATTCCTTCCCAATATCCCATCAATCCCTCTGGAGGGGGAGAAGAAACAAGACTTAACCAAGACTTGTTCTTCCAAACCATGATTATGGGAAAATCATGGAATATCCTGAAGAGCCCACAAGGATCCAAATCCAAGCCCTGGCCTTGAACAGACATCCCAACAATCCCACCCTTTCCTGGAGAGTTTTCCAAACATTCCTGGAGCTCTGGCAGCCTTTGGAATGTGCCCATTCCCTTGGGAATGTCCATCCCAAGCACCCCCTGGGGGCAGAACCTTTCCCTGATCTCCAACCCTCATTGTCCTCCAGGATAAATTTGGGAATGAAACCTCGATCTCACCCTCAGTGATGAATTCCCCATCCCAGGGATTTCCAGATTCCATGGAAATCTTGGACTCACCACCATTTTATCCGCATGGAATGTCCTCTGGTAGCAGAGCCCTGATTGTGTCACCACGATGCCTTCTCCATGTCTGTGGTCATCCAACCACATCCCGATGTACCTCTCCCCTCTGGAATGCAAGGAAAGCCCAAGTGATGGATTTTCCCTGTCTTCCCAGCTCTCAATCCATCACAGGGTGGTTTTTCCTGACACAACGCTCCGGGCTGGTTGTCCCACACAAACTGAGCTCCGGGAATGCTTTCCAAGGAATTCAAGCCTTACATCCCCCCCATCCATCCCAAATCTCCAGGATTTATCCCACCAAACCCAAAGCTGTCCCGCACCTCAGATCCATCCCACCTTTACCTCTCCTTGTCTTCCCAGACTCCGTATCCGTTCTTTTTGTCGTTTTCCCACTGTCCCGTGTATTTGAAGGGACGCTCAGCTGAGAAGTTCTCCAGGATCCCAAACCCTTGGCGCACGTTGTCCTTGAAGTAGCCCTTGTAGACCAGGTCATTTCCATACCTGCAGGAAGAGGGATGGAATTCCAGCCTGGGAATATTTGACAGCTACTCCTGGAGTAGAAAACCAGGGAAGCGAGGAGATCAGGCTCATCCATCTCAAAATATTCCAAAGATTCTTCCAACAGCATTGAATTGGATCGCTGTTGGCTGTTGGGAATGCGCATCACCCAAACCGGACATTCCAGAGCTTCCCAAATTATCCAAGGATTCAACACATGGGCTTGGAATTGTCCTGGGAGAAGCCACTCAGGCCTTGATGTCTCACCAGCCTGGGCACAGGAAGCTCTGGTGAATCCAGGCTGGAAAATTGAATCCATAGGAAGGAGGCCAGGCTTGGATCCAGCTCTTTGTCATAGCCACCAGCCCTTCCCTGGACCGGTCCCTCTGGGAAGAGCAGCTCCAAGTTGAACGAAGGAGTAGAACATCCAGGTTGGAGGACAGGCCTATCCCATAGGCCTATCCCAGCTGGAATGTTGGGTCTGTCCCATTTGGCATGGAGAAATCAGGGACAGGGATGAGCAGGAACAGAGGGCAGCCCAGTGCTCCCAGCGGCCAAAGCACTGGGGGTGACCTCGGAGGAGAAAATTCCAGGGAAACCTCAGAGCCCCTTCCAGGGCCTAAAGGGGCTCCAGGAAAACTGGAGAGGACTGGGGACAAGGCATGGAGGGACAGGACACAGGGAATGGCTTCCCACTGGCAGAGGGCAGGGATGGATGGGATATTGGGAAGGAATTCCTGGCTGGGAGGGTGGGGAGGGGTTGGAATGGAATTCCCAGAGCAGCTGGGGCTGCCCCTGGATCCCTGGCAGGGCCCAAGGCCAGGCTGGAGCAATCTGGGACAGTGGGAGGTGTCCCTGCCCATGGAATGGGATCATCCTTAAGCTCCCAAACAATCTGGAATTCTAAATGCCCACAAAGCATTTCAGACCCGGCTCCAAAGATTTCATGGAACATTTCCTCCTCTAAATCCCTGGAACCTCTTTTTCCCTGGAATCCATCCTGGATTTTACTTACTCACAGATTCCATAGCCCCTCATCTTGCCCTGGTACCAGTGGCACTTGTAGCAGTCGTAGCGGTCCTCGGAGCGCCGCGGGACCAGGCAGATCCCAAACCTGCCAGGGGCATATGGGAAAGGTCAGCATGGAAAAATCAACATGGAAAAGGTTGGCATGGAAAAGGTCGACTCCATTGTAGTGGACGAACTTCAAAAACCAGTTTAAACTTCATGGGATTGATTTTTCTTTTTCTGTAAAAAACTTCTCATTTAAATGAGGTTTTAAAGAGATCTAAAAACAACCTTAAGACACTTTCTGTGAATAAATTCCCATGGATCTGGGATCAGAATCCAACTGGATGGAATGTCTGCATGGAAAAGGTCAGCACGGAAAACAGCGACTCCATTGTAGTGGTTGAAGTTTAAAAACCAATTTGAATTTCATGGGATTGGGTTTTTTTTCTGTAAAACTCCTCATTTAAGTGAGGTTTATAAAAGGACCTAAAAATAACTTTAAGACACTTCCTAGGAATAAATTCCCATGGATTTTGGGATCTGGGATCAGGTTCCAGCTGGATGGAAGTGTCTGCATTGAAAAGAGCAACTCCATTGTAGTGGATGAAGTTCAAAATGCAAGGATTGTCCAGATTCCCAATCTTTATGTGCTTGGATCAGCCCTACCTGGGACACTTTTCCCAGGTGCCACTGGAAAACTCATCCCTTTGGGAGCTGCACTCCCAGTTCCTCATTGTTCCTTCTCCAGAGTTTCTTTCAGTGTTGCTGTTCCCCCTTTTCCCCCTTTCCCGATTTAGGGGCTGAGTTAAATGTTCTGGGATTCCCAACACAAAGTGTTAGGGATATTTTTTCCCCTTGGAAAAATGAGGAATCCTGAAGTCTTACTTCCAATAAAATCAAGATAAATAATACTTGAATTTCATGGATTGGTTTCTTAGATCGTGAGTAAAAACTCATTTAAGTGAGGTTTTAAAGGGATCTAAAAATAACTTTAAGCCACTTCCTAGGAATAAATTCCCAAGGATTTTGGGATCTGGGATCAGATTCCAGCCTCTGGGGTCAGTCACTGCCAGTCTCCTCTCTCCAGGTTCCAACCTCTGGCAGGAACCATTCCAGTTTAATTTAAAAGCAGGGACTATCCCATTTTCCAAGGCTTACCCGTGCTCCTGGCCCTCCTGGAAATCCCCGACGTGGTTGCGTCCATCGCGCCACTTCAGCGTCCCCCTGGAATCCAAGGAATTCTCTCACAAGGGACATCATGACATTCCCAGATGGAACAGCACCTACTAAAGCCCAGCCTAAGTATTTACACCAGCTTGGAGTCCAGTGGAAGGTGCCCATGGTAGGGGCTTGGAACTGGATCTTTCCCAAAGTTCTTTCGGGCCCAAACCATTCACAGATTTTATGGCAAACACCCAAAAAATTCCTCGGAGGACAGAGACACAAAAGGCACCTCCAGGCCTTGGTTTTCGGCGGGAGGATTTAATCCCATAATGTTTTCCTGCTCTGGGATGAGTGGGAAGAATCCATTCCATTCCTTAATCCCAAAAGTATTTTGTGGAGGTGCTGCCTTGGGCCTTTAGGACCTTGCACCTGATCCTGAATTAATTACAGGGATTAATCCAACTGGAGTTCCAGCCTGGCACATCCCCATGGACACGGTGACACCACAGCCTGGAACTCCAGCGGCTCAGCCACTGAGAAAACAGAGAGGAAAACCATTCCCAAGGGATCGTTCATCCCATGTTTTGTGGGGGCTGGAAAAGTGATTCCAGGAGGGGATCCCCCAGCAAGGAGAGCCAGGAATGGGCAATGCTGGTGAAATTCCTGCCCGGCCGTGCCCGACTCCGGAGCGATTTCCCTCCCTCATTGAATCCCGCTCCACCCACACCCTCTGACAGCTTTAATTCCAGCCTCATCCCAGAAAATCAGATCCCTGCACATTCCCCAGCCGGACACAATGGAATTACAAAATCCTGGAACGCTTTGGGTTGGAAGGACCTTGAACATCATCTCATCCCATGGGCAGGGACACCTCCCACTGTCCCAGGCTGCTCCAAGTGTCCAACCTGGCCTTGGACACTAAAAGGGATCCAGAGGCAGCCACAGCTTCTCTGGGAATTCCACCCCACCCTCCCAGCCAGGAATTCCTTCCCAAATTGAGTTTAAATGGATCTTGAGCTTGGAATAAAAGCCGGGAATTAGGCTGAACCAATATCAGGGATTTTAGGAATTTGGGGCTCTTTTTGGAGCTGGAGGCCAAGGCTTTGGAATCCCTCAGGGAATGTTGGAATATTTTCCTTCTGTGCTGATGCTGAGCTTGTCTGCTGTACCTCAAAACCCCAGCTGGAACAATTGAAAATCATGGAATCATGGAATTTTTGGGGTTGGGTGGGATCCTAAAGAACATCCAGTTCCAACCCCATCCCAAGGACACGTCCCACTATCCCAGGCGGAAAAGTGTCCAGCTCCAAGTGTCCAGCCTGGCCTCGGGCACTTCCCTGGATCCAAGGGCAGCCACAGCTTCTCTGAGAATTCCATCCCAGCCCCTCCCCATCCTCCCAGCCAGGAATTCTTTCCCAACATTTAATCCAAACCTCCCCTGGGCTGGTTTGCCAGGAGATGGTGCAACACCAAAACCGTGACGAGGTTGTTTGACTTTCACTGAGGTTGTTGTTTCAAACACCTCCACGAGACTGGCAGTTTTCCAGGTTTTCTGGAGGATTGGCCAGACGTGTTTGAAATTCCAATATTTTAATTTTAATTTAAATATTGGTAACACCAATAAATTTCCTTTGGCTTTGTGGGTTGGAATGGAAAAGGCGATCAGCCAGAGGGGATGAGGGAACATCCCCTTTGGCTGAACAGCTGGACCTGGGCCAGGTTTAGGTTGGATTTTAGGGAAAAGTTCTTCCCTCAGAGTGTGTCGGGCACTGAACGTTCCCCAACGAATGGGCACATTCCCAAGGCTGCTCCAGGAGTTTGGACAGAGGGGGAATGTTGGGATCTGTGCAGGACTTGATCCCTGTGAGCCCTTCCCACTCAGGATATTCCATAATTCCATGTCTGCTCCAGGCACAAGGATGTTTAAGCCACATCTGAGTGGGAGTCAGGCCTTCTCCCAGCCCAGGTCACCCAAAATTCCAGGACAGGCACTGGAGAACTCTGGAATTCCAGGACAGCCAGTGGACAACGCCGATGTTTTTGCCAAAGAGCCCAAATTCCCACTCCCACAGCTCTGCTCACGTTCTCCTCCCTCAGAAATCCCAGAGCAGCCACCAAGGCTGGGATGCTGCTCTGGAACCTTCCAGCAACAAAATCACGGCAGAGGAATTCCAGGAGTGGGAAGGGAACTCAAATCCAAGGAATTGAACACCTGAAGTCCCTGAATTCTGCCAGAAATTTCCTGGGATGCCTCACCCAAGTCACTCCATGGGCAGGAGAGGTTTGGATTAATCCCAGTTTTCCAGCCCTAAGGCAGGAGAGGACAAAAACGCAGAGATGGTTTTGTGGGAGTGAAGGTGGGGATGACCCAAAGGTCTCCTGCCCTAAACTCTCCTTTAGTGCTGTTCCAGGGCATAGCACAATCTCTTCCATGGAATATTCAGGATTCAGTTTTGGATCTGGGGTTGGCACTGGATTCAAATCCCTTCCAAGCCATTTATATTCTGGATTCTTTCATTATTTTAAGACTATCTCAAACTGAGTCTCTCTCCATCCTTTTTGCTTCCAGAGCAAACTGTGTAAAACTCATGGAAAATAAAATTTCCCAATGTTTTGGTGGCTGAGGAGCTTGGTCATATTCCAGGTTTCTTCCCAAAAAACCCAGAGTGTTCTCTATCCTATGTCTAAGAAATTTTGGTTGGGATCTTTGATTTACACACATTCCCTCACTTAAACTTGGATTTATTGAACATTTCCCAATGTTCCCATTTGAGTTTTTTTGAATTTAAGCTTTTCTTAATTCCTGGGATAAAATTTTGGATGTTTCAAGTTTGGATAAAGTTCAAAGAGGTTTTGATAGCAGAGAATAAAATAAAATAAATATAAATAAAATATATAAATAAAATTCTCCACAAAGGGATTGGGGATTTTCCTCATTGTGAGGGTGAGATTTTCATACCCCAGGCTGAGATCTTGATTTCAGGCCAAGCCTAAATCCTAAGTAGAGGCACCAGCTCATGCAGCACCCTCAGGGTGACCAACACCACATTTTTGGGGCAGCCTTTAGGATTTAATCCATAAGCCACAGATGAGACATCCAGAATAAATCCCAAGTTTTAGGACTCAGGCTTTGCTAAACCTGCCCTCAAGGCCAGAATTCCCTCTGGGAATGAGTGAGAGAGCCGGGCCTGGATTCACATCCACAACCTCATAAAGAATCAAATTTAGACCTTATCCCCACCCTGGAAGTGCCCAAAAAAGGAGCAGACCCTTGGTGAGGTGGCTGAGTGACCTAGGAGATCTTTCCCAACCTTCATGGAAACTCCAAGCCACCGCTTCCATCCTTATTCCCCCTTAGAAAAGGGGCCCAGAAGGTTCCTTACTTGCCATGGGGCTTCCCTGACAGCCACTCACCCTCATGGGTGGCCCCTCTGAGCCTGCCCAGAAAAGGAGCAGCCCCTTCATGGTGTAGTTGAGTGACCTGCAGAAGTTTGGGTTGACCTTGGAGATCTTTCCCAACCTTCATGGAAACACAAAAGCACTACTTCCAACCTTATTCCCACTTGGAAAAGGGGCCTAAAAGAGCCACTCCCCCCTGAGTCTGCCCAGAAAAGGAGCAGCCCCTTCATGAGTGACCTGGAGAAGTCTGGGTTGACCTTGGAGATCTTTCCCAACCTTCATGGAAACACAAAAGCACTACTTCCAACCTTATTCCCACTTGGAAAAGGGGCCTAAAAGAGCCACTCCCCCCTGAGTCTGCCCAGAAAAGGAGCAGCCCCTTCATGAGTGACCTGGAGAAGTCTGGGTTGACCTTGGAGATCTTTCCCAACCTTCACGGAAACACCAAACCACCACTTCCAACCTTATTCCCGCTTGGAAAAGGGGCCCAGAAGGTTCCTTACTTGCCATGGGGCTTCCCCCAGAGCCACTCGCCCTCGTAGGTGGCCCCGCGGAGCCGTCCCTCCATGCGGAAGACGTAGGTGAAGAAGCGGCGGGACGGGGCCTCGCTGCCTTCCCCGCTGCGGCCCCAGAGCGGGAAATCGCGCTTCCCGTTCAGCGCCTGGCGCACGGCCTGCTCCAGCTTCCACTGCCACACGGCCTGCGGGCACGGAAAACAGGGAATGAGCACGGATCCCGGGAAAATCAACCGGAGACAACTTCAGGAAAGCAGCGAGGAGCTTGTGGGTTCCCATCAAAGCCCGTCTGCAGCTTCCACAGGGGTTCTCCTGGAAGTAAGTCGGATACTGCAGCAAGGCAGAACAGCTGTGAGGGAGGAATTTCCACTTGGATGTGAAAAAACAGGGAAAAATTCCACTTGGATATTAAAAAAAAAAGAAATACAAATTNNNTCCACCTTGAAATTTAAAAAAAAAAAAAAAAAACAAATTTCAAGTTGATCTGCAAGAGAAATTTCAGGAAAAGCAGCAAGAAACTGATGGGTTCCCACCAACATTCCTCACCAGCCATCAACTCTGAGCCACCTCTGGACATCTAATCCAGGATTTTTTTGGAAAAGGAGCCAAAAATCCCAACCCACCCTCACCAGAATTATTATCCTGTTTTAAGTAATAAAGAGATGGGAAAATCCTAAAGATCCCAAAGCCTGACCTTCATCTGAGGGTCCTTGGTGGAGAGGACAAATGTCTCTTCCGGGGTTGTGATGCGTAGGCCGTACCTGGGAGGGAAGAAAAAGGATGGAAAACACAATTTCCAATCCTTCAGCTCTTCCCATTCCCCTCCTGGAGATCCTGGTGCTTTCCCAGGTGGTTTTTCTGGAGAGATCTCAAGTTCTCCAGGGCTGGATTAAATAATTTTGGGATTCATTGGCAACGAATGGGATGAGAGGGAATGGCCTCAGGTTGTGCTGGGGGAAGGTCAGGTTGGACATCAGCAGGAATTTTTTCATGGAAAACATGGTCAGGCATTGGAATTGCCCAGGGAGGTTTGGAGTGCCCATCCCGGGAGGTGTCCAAGGAATTCTGGGCTGGGAACAAGGTGGAGATGGGACACAGGTTGGATTTAATGATCCCAGAGAACTTTCCCAACCTCAAAAGTTCTGGGATTTCAATCTGGCAGCAAATTCCAAGCTTGTGAGACCCCATTATCCATATCCCAATCCCACTGCTCAGAAAGGAGATGGGACAAAGCTTTGGATCATTTTCTCATCAACCAGAACATTTTTATTCCTTTTTTTTAACTCCCAGTGGGAATTTCTCACTCACAATCCTGGAGCTGATTTCTCTCCGCAGTTTTCATCCACCCACACCAGCTTCAGATCGAAACTCTGGAAACTGTTTCCCTGGAAAAATGTGGGGAAAAATGGTCCTGTTATTGCTGGAAACATCCATGGAATGGCAGAGCTGGAGCGGCAGCACAAATTCCCAACTTTTTGGTCCATCCATCCCACACTGGGAGGAGAGACCTTGGAGATGGAAAAGCCACTGGAAAAGGAGGGAAGTTCTCGTTTGAACACTCCTAAAGCTCTTCCAAAATTCCGTGGCCACATCCAGGAGTAAAACATTCCCATGTGACCATGATCTCCATAGGAATTCCTTCCCTGTCACATGGCAACATTCCCAAATCATTCCAGCCAATAGTCCCAGAGATTTGTGGTTGCCCATCCCTGGAAGTATCCAAGGAAAGGTTGGACAAGGCTTGGAGCAACCTGGGATGGTGGGAACCATGGAATAGGGTGGGAATGGATCATCTTTGAGTTCCCTTTCCATCCAATCCATTCCAGGATTTATTTAGGATTTGGAGTCCAAGTGGCACCACCAGAAATATCCCAGAAATCCCAAATTTAAGGAGTCGCTTTTGGGATCAGCAGCACCCAAATAAAACAAACTCCAACGATTGGAATAAAAGGCAAATTTTCATTTCTCATCTCCTTTCCCTGCCTCACATCCAGGTGTTCACACAGAGCTGCTGCCTGGAGGGATGGAGTTTTCCAAGGAATTCCACAGTGTTTTCCCAGATTTGGGAGAACAGACAAGGAAGGGACATCAAAATTCCCAACCAGGTCAATCCCAATTCAGTTGGAATTCCCAAACCTCCATAAAGCCTGGCAGCAGCAGGTGAGACACAGATGGCAATCATGGATTGAATATGGAGATAATTCCATGGATTTGCTGATCCTGTGTTCCCATCCTAGCCACCGGCGCAATCCAAGCTGGAATCCCCTCATGGGAACACATTCCCACACCCCAAAATTCCCAAAACAGCCCCAAAAACACCTCCAACATCTGCAGCCGTGGCACAAACATGGAAAATCCTGTTTATCCCAATGCGTGGGAGCTCATGGAATGTCATCCTTGATCCATCAAATCCCTTGGGATAACCAAGGGCCAAAATTCCCTGTGGAAAAGTGTTTGGACCACTCAAAAGGTGTCTGTGGTGGAGGATAATCCACATTTCCTGGGAAAATGTTCTGTGGATCTCTTCTACTCCTTCCCAGATTTCCTTTATTTTCCATAGCCAACCACATGCAGATGGATCTGAGACAAAGTTTTCCCAACAGCCAAACTCTGCTGTGTGTTAATTATCAAAAAACTGGAATTTTACCACCATTCCTATGGAAATTTCTGTCATTTCTGCCATTCTGTTGGAATTTTAGTCCCGTTTATCCATGTTCCCTTCCCAGTCCCTCCGGAGGATCCCGGACTCACCTGGATGAGCACCAGGACATCGTCGAAGAGCAGGAGCCGCTCGGAGCGGGCGGTGCCGGAAGCGATGGGAAGGTTCCTGCTGTCCTCCAGGAGCCTCCTCTCGGGGACACACAGCACGTCCTGGAGCAGCAGGAAAAACCAGGATTGGGAGAGGACGTGGAATTCCAGGCAGGAATTCCTGCAGGGATCAGCTGGCTCAGGGTTCCAGTGACAGTGACACACTTGGGACACAAATTCGTCTTCCACCCAACTCTGCTCTGTCAACTTCTATCCTCAAATTCCCAATCCATACCAAATTCCCGATCCATACCAAATTCCCTCTGGCTCGGGGTTCCAGTGACAGTGACACACTTGGGACACAAACTCAGCTTTGAAACCCCCATTGAGTTTCTCCAACTCTTCCACCCAGCTCTGCTCTATTGAATTCCAGCCTCAAATTCCCAATCCATATCAAATTCCTCATCCTTATCAAATTTGAGATCCATACCAAATTCCTCATCCTTATCAAATTCCCCATCCACTTTCAATTCCTCATCCTGATCAAATTCCCCNCAAATTTGAGATCCATACCAAATTCCTCATCCTTATCAAATTTGAGATCCATACCAAATTCCTCATCCTTACCAAATTCCCCATCCACTTTCAATTCCCTGTCCACTTCCAACTCCCTGTCCACTTCCAACTCCCCGTCCGTACCGAAGTCCTCACCCTTATCAAACTCCTCATCCATATCTAATTCCCGACCCACCCCAGATTCCCTCAGGACTCACGGTGAATTTGTAGCCCAAGGATTTCCAGAGCTCTTTGGTCAAGCTGGCTTCATCCAAGACCTGGCTGATGAAGGATTCCAGCTTCCCAAATTCCTGCACCACAGTGGCCACCACATCCCGCTCCGACCCCTGGGAAAAGACAGGAAAATTCCAGGAACGCTGCAAATTTGGGTCAAGGGAGGTCCAGGCTGGATTTTAGGGAATATTTATCCATTTAAATATTTATTTATTTTATATTTAGCAATATCCAGGCAGGATATTCGGGAATATTCAGCATCGTGTCTCTCCTGGAACGAGGGAGTTCCAGGCTGGATTTTAGGGAATATTTAGCAAAGAAGGTCCAGAGTGGATTTCTGGGAATATTTAGGAAAGGAGTTCCAGGTTGGATTTTTGGGAATATTTAGCAACGTGTCCATCCTGGATCAAAAAAGATCCAGGCTGGATTTTTGGGAATATTCAGCAACATGTCCATCCTGGACTAAACAAGTTCCAGGTTAGATTTTCAGGAATATTTAGCAAAGGAGATCCAGATTGAATTTTAGGGAATATTTCTTCCCATGAAACCGATCAAGAAGATCCACTGAGCATTCCAGGGAATTCCCACCTCCTGGAGCTGCTCCTGGAGCTGCGAGAGGAGCCGCAGGTAGCTCTGGATGTGCTCCTGGAAGGGTTTGTGGAGCACCAAGTGCAGGGCCAGGCCCAGGGAGCTCTCCGAGGTAAAATCCCGCAGGAATTCCTTCAGCACTGCCTTGTGCAGCTTCCAGGCCTCACTGGAAAATGGGGAATGATGAGAAAGGGTCGTTAGTTATCCTGGAATTCCTGCTCTTCTGTTTTCTAGACTTTCTGTGTGGCGAGGATGGAGAAAGCCATGAAAAATCCAGGAATGCACTCCTTAGAAATTTGTGTTTGCAGTTGTTGCTTCCATAAAAATCTGGGATTAGTGGGAATTCCCAGGCAGATTCCCACCCCTTCCCTAAATCCCCAAATCCTAAGTTTCCAACTGCATGAGGAGCTTGGGGTGGTTGGAAAGATGAAAATCCAATCCTGGAATTGGACAGGGCTTGGAGCAACCTGGGATAGCAGGAGCCATGGAAAAATTGGGAATGTTCTCCTTAGAAATTCACGTTTTCATTCCCTGCTACCAGAAAAATCTGGCTTAAGTGGGAATTCCCAGCCAAACTCCTCTCTCCAATTCCATCTTTTCCCTAAATCCCCAAATCCCAAGTTTACAACTCCAGAAGGAGCTGGGGGTGGTGGGGAAGAGGAAAATCCAATCCTGGAATTGTCCAAGGTTGGAAAGGGCTTGGAGCAACCACAGTGGGAGCTGGCCCGCTATGGACTGAGAGGATTTTTTTGGGAATTTTCCAAACCATTCTGGAATTCGGGGATTCTCCAGTGTCCCCATATCCCAAGGATTCCCAAAATTCCCACTAACCTCTTGCTCTTGGCAGCCTGCTCGAAGCCCTGGACCACAACAAAGTTGGCGAAGGTGACAAAATACCTGGAAAAAATTCCAAGGAAGAGTTTGAGAGGAAATTCAGGATGAGTTTATGGATCCCAATTTTTTGGGAAGTTCCCTTAATCCCATAAAAGCACCTCTGGACAAATGCAGGCCCAGATGTTTGATGGATTGGGATCAAAGGTTGGATTGGATCTCGGAATTCTTTTCCAATCTTAATTCCAGGATTTTTGGTAGATTTGGATAAGGCAAAAGTGCTGATAATCCTGGGATCCGCTTCCATCAGATTTTATGGAATGAAATTCCATAAACAAATTTTCTGCTCCGAGCTGTTCATTCACAGACTCTTCACCACAGAATTCCCATCAGGGAATTGGGAAATTTTGGGAATTCTGGGATGGAAATAAGGGAGTTTTCACACTCTGGCTCTGAGCTTTATTTTTCCAAGTAAAACTTGGAATTTTCTTTTTCCATCTCATATTTCCCATGATTTTCTTTCAAGATCTGCATTTTCTGTACCAAAAATTCCCAGCAAATCCCACATTAAACCTGGGTTTTATTCCAAAAGAAACAGGAATAAAATCTCAGGAAAATTCCTTTGGATCATCCAAAACCTCATCCACCTGGAAAAATCCCAACTGGGAAATCCCAAACTGGGAAATCCCAAACTGGGAAGGCTTTGGCCGCTTCCATGGAGAAGCAAAAACACAGCATTGAAGATTTTTATGGAATTTCAGCTCTCCACAAAATTTCATTCCCTTGGATCTCTGATCCCGATCCAAAACCACAAAACCCTGGAAAAATCACACCCAATCCATTTTCCAATGATATTTTCCCTCTGTGGGCTCTCATCATGATTTTTCCCAATATTCCAAACGGGATCAACCCAATCCCATTTTCCCGAATATTCCGGCACTCACTGGATGTAGAGGCTGAGGAAAAGTTCTCCTTTCCAAAGGATGTAAAAATCCTGGATACAACCGGAATTTTCCAACTGGGATTTCCCCCTCAAGATCCGGGAATTCTCCTCTGTGAAATTCCAGAGGGTTTGGAAGCGATCGTTGAGGAGCACCAAGAGCTGGAAGTTCTCCTTTTCCTTTGGATCCTGTGGCTCTGGGAGGGAAAAATCAGGAAAATGCTGTGGGAAAAGAGGAATTCCCAAGGGATTTTGTGGTTGAGAAATACTGGGAAATGGGAAATTGCAGGAATTTTTGGAGCTGTTTTGGTTGGAAGGAATGAATTGAATAATTTGGGAATGTAGAGAGAAGAAAATATGGGAAGAATGAAAAAAAAGGGGAAATTCCAGGAATTTTCAGAGCTGTTTTGGTTGGAAGGAATTAATTAAATAATTTAGGAAAAATAGAGAAGAAAAAATGGGAAAAATAGATTAGAAAAAGGGGAAATTCCAGGAATTTTCGGAGCTGTATCGGCTGGAAGGAATGAATTAAATAATTTGGGAAAATAGACAGGAAAACAATGGGGAAAATGGAAAAAGCAGGGGAAATTCCAGGAATTTTCAGAGGCCTTGGAGGCATTTTGCTGGAATAATTATTGAATAATTATTCAGTAATAAATTGAATAATTAGGGAAAATAGAGGGCAAAGAAAATGGGAAAAATGGATCTGAAAAAGGGGAAATTTCAGGATCTTTTGGAGCCTGTTTTGGCTGGAAGGAATGGATTAAATAATTTGGGAATATAGAGGGGGGAAAAATGGGAAGAATGGGGAAAAAAAGGGGAAATTCCAGGAATTTTTGGAGGCCATGGAGCTGTTTTTGCTGGAATGGGACAAACTCTATCCCAAACTCTCTGGACGCTCATCCTGCTGCCCCAGAGGGAAAATTCCCACCCTTTTCCCAGGGAAACATTTCCAGTTTCATTGGAGTCACCCCAAAAAGAATTCCTGGAAAAACCCCACCCAGGAAAATCAGGGCCAGGAATTTCCCTGGATTTGGAATTTCCCTGGATCAGGAATGCTGATCCAAGTGAAAACACGGATTGATCCCAAAAAACCACCCTGGCCTCATCCCCTATTCCTGATTTTAGGGAAAACATTCCCACAAATCATTTCCTCTTCCCAGCGGGAATTCCAGCTGGAAATCCCTTCCCAGATCGATTCCTGGTGGGAATTCCAGAGAAAAATTCCCAGAATTTACCTGCCTGGAGCAGAGGTTTGAGGATGAGGGCGTCAATCCGGGCCAGGCAGGAGGAGAAGTTTTCCTCCAGCTGGAGCAATGATCCCAAAATTCCCGAAATTCCATCTGTGGACATGGCCTGGAAAACAGCAGGAATGAATCAAATCCCCGGAAATCCATCGGATTCCATCTCCAAGGTTTTTCCTTGGATTTCCAGCAAAGCTTCCCTGCTCTTGGCGGCGTTCCCGGGTGGAGCCGATCCCAAAAATCCTCGGGAAAAGTTGAGAAAGGAACAGAAACCAAACAGCTCAAGCGGAGACAACCCAGCCCAGTTTTCCCAAATTTTCCTGAATTTTCCCAAATTCCTGATGATCTCAGGGCCGGAAAAGCCTGGAATTAATTCCTTGTGTTAATCCTGATGGGGATTTTCCCATTCCAGAGGGGTTTTTCCAGGAGAAAATCCTGGAAATCCAAAGGATGAAGGAGAAATCTCTTCCACCCTCACTCATTCCCATCCCTCTCATCCCCAAATTCCCGATGATCTCAGGGCCACAAAATATTTGGAAAAGCCTGGAATTAATTGCTTCAGGAATTAATGGAATTCAGCAGGATTATTTTTCTTTTCCCAAAGAAAATTTCCCCAATTCCCAGAGAAAATCCCCCCACTTCCCGAAAAGAATTCCTACAATTCCTGGAGGAATTTCCCACAATTCCCAGAGAAATTCCCCTGGTGCTTTCCTGCCCAAGGCCTTTCCTAAGGGAATTCCAGGTGCTTTGCATGAGCCCTTTTCCAACACCTTTGGAATGTCAACATTCCCAAACAGGTCAGGCCTGTGGCTCAGCTAGGCTGGGATTAACTAGAGCTGGTTTTAGCAACCAAACCTAAACCTGGCAGCTTCCCGAGGTTATTCTGCTCCTATTCCCAAAAAACCAACCCTGGAATCAGGAATCTCCAAATTACCAACTTTAGTCCCTGTTCCTCCCTGTTATTCCCGAATTTCTTTGGAATTCACGGATTTTTTGCCTCCAAAATGCACTCAAGGCCAGATTTTGGGGATAATCCTGTCCACATTCCCAAAATTCCCATTTTCCTGCTTTTTGGGATTGAAACCATTCCAGGGAGCAGCTGCACATTCCAAAGGAGTTTTCCCTAAACAGCCTCAGCTTTAGGCCAGGCCTACATAAACCCAATTTAAACCCAGTTTAAACCCAGCCCCAAATTAAACCTAAGTTTAAAACATGCCCCAAACTAAACCAAACTTTAAACCCAGCCCCAATTTAAACCACAGTTTAAACCCAGCCCCAAATGAAACCAAAGTTTAAACCACAGACTAAACCCAGCCCCAAAACAAACCGAAGTCTAAACCCAGCCTCTCCTCTGCCTTTAATTCTTTATTATTTTTAAAAAGCCTTGAAAGCGCAGCTTTCCCCTCAAAACTGAGCCTTGGATCCCGACTTTCCACGGAATTCCGGAGCTCCTGGAAGGTTTTTTTGGGATCACCTCCTCCCGGACAGAAACCTGCTAAACCGAGCTTATCAACCCGGCTTTAATTCTCGATCTCTTGGCACCGCCGCGGCTTTCCCAGCTTTGTTTCATCCGCCCTGGAATTCCAGGCGAGGCTGGAAAATCCCTCCCTGCAGGAGCAGGATCGGGAAGTCCCGCCTAGAAAAGCCGCGGTGGAAGCAAGGACGGGGCTTAGACTGGGGTTTAATTTTCGCCAGGAGTGAAATTCCTTAAAAAGAATTGAAATTCCTTAAGGAAAAGCGGGGTTTTGTGGGAAAATCCGAGAAAATCCGCTCCGCAACTCGGAATTTGATCCCGGTTCTACCTGGGGAAAACATTCCCAGATTTCCTCCGGACTAAATCAAACTGATCCCAAAAGCAAGCAGGAAATCCCAAAATTTGCTGCATTCTGGAGCGACCCACCTGGAATGAGGCAGCGCAGGAAAATTCCCCGCTGGAAAAAACTCCGGGCGGCACAGAAATCCGGGAATTCTCGGTGTTCCCAAGGCTGGAATTTTTCCCACCCATACCTCCCTCCCACATTTGGAGGCAGAGCCCCAAATCCCCAACACCCACGGCAGCCGGGATTACAAAATCCCAAATCTTGTCTCCCCAAAGTTTCTGCTCCTCCTCTTCCCCCCCTCCTTTTTTTATTTAAATAATCCCGGATTTTGTCATCCCGGATTTTGTCATCCCGGATTTTGGGGAAGTTGAAATTTCGGGAAGTGAAAGGGGAAAAGGTCAGGAGGGGTTTTGGGGGAAGTTTCGCTTTTCAGCCTCGCTCTGTTCCCACAGCACCTCTCCCAAAAAAACTTTGGGATTTTTTCCTCCTCCTTCCAGGCTCGCGCCCATTTGCTGGAAATTCCAGGAATTCCTTGGAAAAGGAGATTTTTCCTGCCATTCAAAGGCGGCGCGGGATGCGCCACGAGGCGCTTCACCTCCCTCTAAAAACCCCAAAAACGACCCCAAAAACAACCCCAAACTTCCCGAATCCCTCGGTCAGGAGCTCCCAGAGATCTCTGCTGCAGCTCAGCCACATTTAACTCTTTCCCCTCCTCCGAAAAAATCCTAAACTCAAGCCCAAAATTCCCAAATCCCTCGGTCAGGCGGTCCCAGCTACCTCAGGCACATTTAACTCTTTCCTCTCCTCCGAAAAAACCCTAAACCCGACCCCAAAAATTCCCAAATCCCTCGGTCAGGAGCTCCCAGAGTTCTCTGTGCGGCTCAGCCACCTTTAACTCTTCCCCTTCCTCCTAAAAATCCTAAATCCAACCCTAAAATTCCCAAATCCATCCCTCAGGAGATCCCAAAGTTCTCCGCTGCAGCTCAGCCACCTTTAACTCCTTCCCTTCATCCTTTAAACCCTAAACCCGATCCCAAAATTCCTAAAATCTTTTCAGGCGGTCTCAGGTACCTCAGCCACTTTTAACTCTTTCCCTTCCTCCTACAAACCCTACACCCGACCCAAAATTCCCAAATCCATCGGTCAAGAGATCCCAGAGTTCTCTGTGCAGCTCAGCGACCTTTAACTCTTTCCCTTCCTCCTAAAAAACCCTAAATCCAACCCTAACATTCCCAAATGCATCAGTCAGGAGATCCCAGACATCTCAGCCACCTTTAACCATTTCCCTTCCTCCTAAAAGCCCTAAAAACAACCCCAAACCCACAAATCCTTCCCTTAGGGGGTCCCAGAGTTCTCTGCTGCACCTCAACCTTTAACGCTTTCCCCTCCTCCTAAAAATCCTAAATCCTACCCAAAAATTCCCAAATCCGTCCTTCAGGAGGTCCCACACACCTCAGCCACCTTTAACCATT
>VXBC01004290.1:13057-23922 GCA_013399945.1 Ploceus nigricollis
AAATTTAAAAAAACCCAAGTGATTGGCGCTTTTCACACTCAGAGTTCACAAAATATTTAGTTGGAATTATTTCCTCCATAAATTTACAGCTTGCCTCTCCTTTTCCTCCCCATGCCCACGCTGGCAGCTCGGTCAGGCCAATTTCCCCCTGCAAAGCCACAATATTAGCATGGAACAATTACACAGAGATGGATCACTGGAAAAAACCCCAGGGCTCTGAAGGTCTCCAACTGGAATTGTGTTCAGCAGGACTTCAGTGGTCCCTGCAGAGGGGATCAGGGGCTGTGTAGAAGCAGCAGCAGAGTTGCCCACGTGCTGTCTGTAAAGCCAGCCCTGCTCTTGGCAACGAGACAATCTCCCTGTCCCAGAGTACCCATTCCATGTGGCAGGAGTGAGCCACACTCCCTGGATCAGCTCGTAATGACTGCATCAATCAAGGCTGCTTTGCATCCTGCTATTCCCTTCTCCTGGGCACTACAGAAAATAATCTCAATTTTCCTTCCCCCCGAGAACACATTTGGGGAAGGATAAACCTCCCTCCTTCCTCATTCAGGCTCTGTCTCCACCAACAATATTTTACATGAGAGTCATCCGCAGCTGCTAATAGGGAATGAGGCTGTAATCTTGTTTCTGACTGCATTCAGAATGCACAGTGCTGCTCAGGATTGCAAAGGTTTTTTCATCAAGTTACAAAACCCAGCTTTGGCACTGGCCAGGACTTGCTGCGAGGCCAGGGCACAAAGAAATGCCTGGCAGATCTTTAGGAATCTGTGCACCTTTAACTCTTGCTAATGCAAGTCACAACAGATTGCTACTGCTCTGAAACATCAGGCACTTCAGGTCTTTTCTCTTCAAAAACTCTCCCCTCCCCAGCTGGAATTACATCAACCAGAAGTGGGATTTTTGTTAAAGGCTCAGGCTCAGAGCCACTTCTCCAACCTCAGCTTCAAACACCCGAGAGCTGGATTTGAGCCCACAGCTGCATTCCTGCTTGACACCGTAATCAGAAGGCAGCTTTGTCCTACACCTTCATTTATTTGGGGTTTTTTGGTCCTTCAGGACCACACAGGATTGATTCCACAGAGAAGATTCACTGCCAAAGCCCCTGAAAGTCTGTGACAATGTCTGAGGCACGCAGAGAGCTGGGGAGCATCATCGAGGTTGGATGTCAGGAAAAGGTTTTGTACTGAAAGAGTGATCACGTACTGGAATGTTGCAGTAAGGTTGGAAAATCATAAAAAAAGGCTTCATAAAATCAGGCCTGCTCTGGCTGGCCTGTCATTTCTTCTAAGGCAAGCTGGCACTTTGCAGGTTCCCATGTGAAAGCAATCCTGGCGTGAGCAGTTTGTTAACAGAACAATCTATTCCTGGGTGAAAAACAACCAGCACCTGTATAAACTGGTTTTACACTGTTAGATAGAAAAATTATAACTATCTCCCACAAACAACTTTTCCTGCACATCCACCCTGGGGTTTGAGTGACCAATCAATACAGAATAACAACTTGTTACTGACCAATAAAGTAATTAACAAGAAAGCTCCTGACCAACTGGAGTCACACACGAGTCTGTAAAACTGTATAAAAAGGAGTTATGTGAATAAAGAATGGGCTTTTTCCACCATGAAGAAAATGGAGTCCGTGTGATTTATTGCCACAGTGGAATGGTCTGCCCAGGGAGGTGGTGGAGTCACCATCCCTGATGTGTTTAACCAGCCTGGATGTGGCACTGGGTGCCAGGCTCTGGCTGAGGCATTGGGGCTGGGCTGGACTCGATGACCTGGAAAGTCTCTTCCTGTGCCATTCACATTCTCTGGACAGAGAGGCATAACTCTCTCTCAGGATTTTGCAGGAGAAGCACAGAGAGAAGAAGAGAAAACAATTCTTATCTCTGCTCCTGTGTTTTCCCCATGTGGAATGTGTTTGGAGATTGTTTACCTGAGGTGATTGCTGGATTGGATTCTGGTTTGTTTGGGTTCAATGACCAATGAGGTCCAGCTGTGTCAGGACTCTCAGAAGAGTCACGAGTTTGTTAGTTAGATATAGTTAGTAATAAAGTATGATATAGTAAGTATCTCTTTAAATAGTATATTCATGTCATATAGTATAGTTGTAATAAAGCAAGTGTTCAGCATTCCAAAGCCCTGGAGTCAGACTCATCAATCATCCCTTTGCCCATGCTATCAATATCTGCCAGCCTGGTGAGTCTGTGATCTCAGCACAGACAGCAAAGAGCTCAGCCAGGATCTCCTGACAGCCCAGGGGCTGCTCCTCTGTGCTCTGGGCAGTGGCACTGCCAGGCTGTGCTCTGAATGCCACCAGCCCTTGGCTCACAGGGGAGCTGCTCCCCCAGCCTGGCACAGGGCACCCTGTGATCCAGCAGGGCAAGGGGCAGTGTGCTGAGCCATCCCAGCCTGCTGGGGCATGGCATTGTAAATCAGCTTCCAAGGGACACCTGGGAGCTTCCAAGAGCCCTTCCCAGAGAATCACTGCACGTGCCAATAAAGCAGCTCGGCACCGTGTCCCCCTCAAACTGCTGCTGGACCCACTGCAGTGCTGCCCTTCAGAGGCTCCTGATTACAGACCCTGCCCAGGAGATGAAGGACTGGACAGTGAAATCCCTCTGGCACAACCTCTGGAGGGATTTGCAGGGACTCTGTGGCTCAGGCAGGGCAGAGGAGCCACCTGGAGCAGCACTGAGGACCTGGAGGGACAGGGACACCCAGGAGGGTGGCACCTGGGGCTGGACAGTGAGAGCCAATAATGGAAAATGTCTTTAAGGAGACAGGGCTGGGGTTTAGACCTTGCTCATCCCACAGGAATATCACAAGTGTTCTGTAAAAGAGTCCTTTCTCTCCCTCCCCTACTCAGAGCACACTGGAGGTGCTTCTTCAATCGACCTAGAAGACATTCAGAGCAAGACTTGAGTCTCCAGGCTGCTCTCCCTGCAAAACTGATGAGTTGGATCTGGTATCATTAGAAAGAGCATTATCTGAAATATTCTTCGTCNATATTCTTCCTCTTTTTTATGGACCTACAGCCTACAAAGTGTAGGTTTGCTGGCTTGTTGGGGATTTTTATAGACCATACCCAGAGCAGGTTATAACTCAGGGCTGCTTAAGGCCATCAGGGGAGAGAAGAGCCATTCCAAAAGAAGAGCCAAGAAGCATTTACAGCAGAAACCCTCCCTTGCCAGTGACAGCTGAAAAAAACCAGCCAGGCTGGAGCTAAGTGTCAGATTTGGCTCCTTGAACATCTGCTAAGCTTTCTACACGGGCACAGTTAATTCTGGGCATGAAACTGGATAGGACAGAATCAGCCTGGGACTCTAACTGGGGAGGAGAACTAGTAAAGGCTTCCCTGGAGGCTAAAGCTGGGCTCTGTGCAGGCAGCTGGTGCTGCCAGCAGCTGGATTAGCAGCTGGATTTGCAGCTGGATGTGCTGCCCTGCTGGGCCAGCCACGGCACAATCCCGGGAACCAGCCCCGTGTGGGATCAGGGAGCTGCAGAGCAGGGTCTGCAACGATTCCTTTGTGCCACAGAGCATCTGATTCCTCAGTTCCACAGGCTATGGGGCACTGCTGCAGCTCATTAACAGCTCACAGAGCTCACTAATTAGGCCATGGGATGCTCTGGGTGACAGTCACCCCAGCTCTGCCAAGGACACTCCTGCTAAAGCCAGGGCAGCCGGGTGCTCTCCCCAGCAGGCACAGCTGGGACCTGCCCCATGCCTGGACTCACTCACAAACTCAGGTTTTCCTCCCCCCACAGCACACACACATCTGTAGGAGCTGCATTTCAGAGCTGCACTTGCTGTATTTCAGAGCAGAACTTGTAATTTTAAGATGACACCTAAGGAGACCCAAAAAAAAGGGGCAGAAGTTGCAGAGGAATGAAGCCTTTCTGTCAGTGAAGCAACTTTGCCAGCACTAAGCTGCCAGCATCCAAAGCCAGCCACGGGAGAAGGGCTGCAGCTGCTGCATCCTTGAGCAGCCCAGCTGCACCTGAGAACAGGATAAAAACCCTGCAAAACTGGGTAATGATGCTTGTTAGGGGCTGCCTGGGGAGCCGAGGTGATAAATGCCCTGCAAGCATCCCACGACAGATGGGATAATGGGAATAACTTCCCAATCCCAGCCTGCTGTCACCCTGCCCCTCTGACTGGCACATCTGGAGTGATCCTGCCCCTCTCCCCAGCCTGGGAGGCACATCTGGAGTGATCCTGGCCTCCTGTTCAGCACATCTGGAGTGATCCTGGCCTCCTGTTCAGCACATCTGGAGTGATCCTGCCCCTCTGACCAGCCCCAAGAGGCACATCTGGAATGCTGTGTCCAGCTCTGGGCTCCTCAGGACATGAAGCTCCTTTTTATTTGGGTTTTTTGTGGTTTTTTGTTTTTTTTTTTTGATTTAGGGGGAAGGACCAATACTGACTTAAAGAAACACTGACTAAAACAAGGATTCCAGAGCCAGGATTTCCCTTTTAGAATAGAATTCCCTTTTCCACTGGCTCCTGCAGCCCTCCTGCCCTTTTCCAGGTTGCTCAATGGACAAACCCAGCTCGTATGAATTTCTCATGTCCCAGCTGGGTAATTAAAGACAGAGTTCAGGAGTTCATTCCCATTTAGGAAGATCCAAACTGGAGAAAGCTGCATTAAAAATTCTATAAAAGCTTTACACTCCTCCATTTACCAGGGAATAGCCACTTGTATTTTACCACAAGCACCATGCCAGGAGTCTGCCACTCAGTGGGATGAGTTAATTCAGAACATATTAATTGAGAACATCAGCAAACATCCCCCCTCACCTTCCTGGAGACATTCACAGGAAATTTTCCTTTGCCAAACACAGGGAATTCATTGATAGTTCCCCAGACAAACATTACTTGGCAAGTAAAGGGAAATTTAACCTCTTACATTGACATTACTGAGGGGAAATACCACTCTTTTTACCCTATTGATCTTCTGAACTGAAACAAGTGACATTATTATCAGTAAAATAAAAAAAAAACCACCAATATTCATTTCAGCAGCTTGAACTCTCACTGGTATTTCTGACAGCACTTGATGAAGCCAGACACAAAGATAATGGAACAGTCCATCATCTTCCACAGCATTCCTGAAGCTACACAAACACCAAATTAAGATGTCAGGCTCAAATTAAGATGTCAGTCTCAGGAGCAGCCCTTGCATCTGTTACTTTCTTTCAACTGCAAAATGTTATTTATCCCTGATCTCACTGCAGGGCAATGCCCCTGCACAGCAGCAGGAGAATTTCCTTCACACTGGGAAAGGAGCTGATGATGAGAAGGCACCAGAATCACCACAGAGTAAATTTCACCTGGTTATAATTAGGTTTCCTTCTCTTTGCTGCCTGTACAATCATCCCTGACACACCCTGCAGGCTGGGGCTGTCACCTCCAGAAATCACAGGTTTTTCTACCAAGTGAAGAGCAAATAGGGGAAAGAGAGCCAGGATCCACAACCAGCAGGTCAGGGAAGTGCTTGGGATAAAGGAGAAAGGGTCAGATTTGCTTTAAGCTTGTTACAATAAAGCATCTTTAGAACAAGACAGCAAAGGATAAGAAGCACTTGTTTAGGAGTCAATTCAGCCCATGAAAACATTTGGAATTGATTGTTTTACTTCACAAACTAAGCCCATCTTCCAAAGAACACAGAAGGTGATTTATCTGAAAACAGGCTGGAAAGCACAAAAAAAACCATTCCTCCTCCTAAAATGTGCCAGCATCAAAGCAAGAGTTTCATACTCCAAACCATCATCTGTGTAATGTTTTGGGGGAAAAGCAGGAACAGTTCTGAGGTTTGTCCTTTGTGGGTTTTGGTGGGGTTCTTTGGGAACAAATTAAGACTCATCACTCCATGCTGTTCCCACGAGTCAAACATTAAAAGAAACAAAATGTAATTCCACCACGGGAGCTGCAAAACTTCCTTTTACCTCCTCCAGAGCCAGGCTGAGCACCCTGATCCCCCAGCACAGGGGTGACACAAGGTGACAGCAGCCAAAGGACAAACCCTGCTCCAACCCCAGTCCCAGAGCTGACCCCACAAGGACACAGACCTGGACTCTGATCCCATCAGCTCTGTGCCACAGAAAACCCAAAGGGACTTTGCCCCAGTGCCCAGAGGTGCTGCCCTGGCCTTTCCTGGGATCCCTCCCCTCATCAGCTCCAGAAAAATGCTCCAACTTCCCAGGGAATGTTCTGGATCCCATCCCTGCTGCCACTGACAAGCTCCAAGCAATAAGAAATCTTAATATCTGTGAATATATTCTCACACCTTATCTAGCAGCTCGCTAGAACTCTGAATTTCCAGTGGGATTCATATCCTGCAGGTTGCAGTTGGTGCCTGAGAAATCTGTTCAGTTTTTCCCTGTCTCCAACTTCCAGACTGAAAGGAGCTGCAGAGGTGAACAGAGTTTTATTAATAAAGCTGCTTCACATGGAGATACAGGCAACTTTTTTTTCCTTCTACTTCCCCCTTCCCCCAGCCTTACATCATCCTTCTTTCCAGTTTTCAGAGCTCAGGCTCCAAAATCCTCATATTAACTTGCTGGCACATGTATTCAAGCACCAAATCTCTCCCACCATATGGTTCCAGTCCTGCAGATTGTCTCTCCCCCACTCTACCTCTCCTCCCACAGGGTTTCACAGAATCAGAGCTGTGCAGAACTTGTCAAAGTACATGTCACAGGCAACGTGCAGCACCAGGCTCCTCAATGAAGCTGCCACAGGACTCACTTTAATTAAAATTAAGCACAGCAAACCCTGAGAGCGTCAATCTCTCTGCAGCTTTCCACAATCAAATGTTTCTGCTGAATTGGACAAGTTGAGGTGTGGGGTTTGGGGTTTTGGGAGGGATATGGGGGGCTCAGAACCCCTTTAGGGTCCCTATGTGAACCTACACACACAAGGTGGGAGGTTTGGGGTTTTGGGGGCGATTTTTGGGGTTTGGAGGGGATTTGAGGTGCTCAGAACCCCTTTAGGGTCCCTNATTCTTCTTTATAAGAAGATTTTATTGCCAGAAAATCACTAATCAAAGCAAAGCAGGCAATCCAGAAAACGAAGAACTATTTTTTTTCACTGGGTTTTTTAATCAATCCAGAAATATTTGAGCACTGCTGACACCACTTCAGCATTTCCTAGGAACAAACAGCTGGCTGCAAAGTTGTGGCAGCCTCAGCTCCCTCCTGTCACAAGCTGAAGGCTGAATTACTACAAATCCCCACAGGGGCTGGCCAGGAGTGCCCTGATGCTGGAGGACACCCCTGACACCACATTCCTTCCCCCTGATGTGATGAAGATGTTTTGGGCCCATCAAGCACAGGAACCTGACCCACACAGATCCAATGTCTGTCCTCAACGAGGGTCACACTAAAGAGGGAACAATTCCAGTGCTGTAGCCCCAGCAGTCACATCTTCCACCAGAGCTCAGGAGTGGATACAGGACGGGGAAGTTCAGCCTGGACAGGGAGTGCAACCCAAAAAGTGAGCCTGGAACCAGCACACACCACTGGAGCCTCAGCTGCCTCTTCCCTTCTACAGCTCCTCATGCTCACCAGTGCTACAAACCCCTCCAGTTCAAAGATCTGCTCCTGTTTTGATTTTAATTGGTATTTTTAATTGAGCCAGCCCAAGCTAAAGAGAAAGCTCAGGTGTGTTCACATCCCCCCACCCCAAAAATGGGAAGCCAAGAACAGGCTTTCCATCAGGGAAACATCTCCAGGATGCACTCCCCTCAGAAAGGGCACACCTGTCCCACAGAATGAGGCATTATCTGAAAATCAGGAGCACAAAAATGACTTTTTAGACAGACAGAAGCCATAAAGCAACAGCCCTGCTTCATGCATAGATACAAATCCTTAATCAGCTGAGGGGTGGCTGCAAAAGCACTGAGTGTCCTCCTCCCCAGCCACAGGTCCTGGTGCTCCCTGACAGAATCCCTCCTCCCAGAGCAAAGCTGATTTTCTCCTGGTTTAAAGAGCTCTGGCAGGTTGTGCTCCTGCCCTGTCAGCAGTTTTCCAGCACACAGCCTCCTGTGTGTCACTGCTAATGACACACCAGCCCCACACCACTGGCTGAGGGAATTATTTTCCTCCCTACAAGGATGGAAAGAGTGGGGAAGAGTGAGCTTTCTGCTGAATATATTTGGCTCTGCAGAAGACACATGTGATACAAATGTTGCTATGGAAACCATTCTATTAAATAATATTCAATTAAACTCACACGTTTGAAGCACGCAGAAAGAGTTCAGGTGCAAAACTAATTAGCCTAAATTCAATTTTTGGAATTACAAAGTAGGGCCTTCCAGAACTGCCACGTTCCTTTTAGAAGAGGTTTGGATTCGAGCAAGCTGCTTCTCTGCACCCCTTCCATTCCAAACGTGGCACCTGCACCCCAGTTCCTCAGGAAAGTCATTTCTCGAGGTGATTTTTGGCTCCAAGCCCTGCTCCCAGTTCCCTTGGAGATGGAATTACCACAGCATCACTGAGGCAAAGGCAGGAGCTGAGCTGCATTCAGCCTGGAGAGACAATGCTCTGATTCCAGCTGTGCCACCAGAACATGGGAAGGGATTTCAGAGCCTCCCACTCACATCCTGCCACACAGGGAGTGCTGAGACCCCTCTCAATTAACCAGCAATCCTGCACGGGGCTGCAGCAGCCTCCTCCTTCCTGATGTTTGCACAGCACTGGGAAGTTGCCTGATAAAAAGTTACTCTTTTATACTCTGATGTATTTTTTCGCTTTCCAGCTCCTGGGTGTCCCAGAGCCCTCCCCAGCACAAAAACAACCTGTTGGCATAAATCCCTCACCCTCTGAAGGAGCCACGCTCACAGCAGCCACTGAGTGAGACTGAATTCAGGCTCTTGCTGAAGCCAGGAGCTCAGCAAGGTGTCCCATCACACCTGCAGCCAGGAGGAGCAGGGACACGCTGCAGCCCTGCCTTTAGAGGTCCCAGACTGATCATAATCACCCATTTCTGATCATAATTACTCATTTCTGCACATCAGGGCACTGGGCTGTAAGCAACTTACAGAAAATGCTACAGGAAGAATCTGCAGCCACATCTGCTCTCGAGTCATGGGCCAACACTTCCCAAGCTGGAAACCAAGCAGCCCTGAGTTATAACCTGCTCTGGGTATGGTCTGTAAAAGCCCCCAACAAGCCAGCAAACCTACACTCTGCAGGCTGTAGGTCCATAAAAAAGAGGAAGAATATTTCACACCATGCTCTTTCTAATGATACCACATCCAACTCATCAGTTTTGCAGGGAGAGCAGACTGGAGACTCAAGTCTTGCTTTCAATGTCTTCTAGGTCGATTGAAGAAGCACCTCCAGTGTGCTCTGAGTAGGGGAGGGAGAGAAAGGACTCTTTTACAGCTGTCACATGCACATCTCCTAAGAGGGCATCCAGCATTTCCTCAGCAGCAGCACCCTCAGAGTGGTCTGGAAAGCCTTAATAAAGGAAAGGCACCAGCACTGACAGCACTTACAACTATTGTGGGGTTAGATAAACCTTATTCACTGGTTAGATAAACCATCTTCACTGAGCTTCACTGTTACAGCATGGAAAAATGTATCACAGTTTATTCTTACTCATCCTTTGTGCCAGAGCACACTGAACCCTTATATTCAGTAATGAGACTGACTCAGGACACACCAATTGTGCCCAATTTACTACAGGTGCTCTCCAAATGACATTCCCTCAAAATGTCACAGAATCTCACGGTTTTACAGAACAAACTGCACCTGTGAGTGCTGGGATGAGAAACCCAGCCTGATGGAAGAATTCTCAATCTTTCCTGTTTCCAAAACAGCCAGGGAGATGCAAGTTCCCAAAACTGTGGAGAAGTCATTGCCCATGGGTACAGCAAGAGAAGGGAACTGTAATTGCAGTGAGGCAGCAAAAGCTTTCAGAGGACCACAGACACTCCCCCGAAACGAACAAATTCTGACCTGCCAACCCAACAGTTTTTAATAAACACAATAAATCAGTTTATTTCCAGTCCTGAGAGGCCGATACACCAACTGCAATGTTTTATTTACACAAAGCCTCCCTCCAGGTGCATCCCCCCCGAGCCAGGCTCCCGCAGGGACACGGAGCTCTCCAGTCCATCCCCTGCCGGCTCGGGGGAGCCCCAGGGCTGGAGGAGCAGCGCTGGAATTCCAGAGCTCATTCCAGCCCGGGTCCTGCGGGGAGCTGCCCTGCCGCTCCCGGCGCATCCAGCGCCCACAGCCGGGACCGGGAACGCGCCACGGCAGCAGAACCACCGGAAAATAACTTCAATGTTAAACCGGCAGCTAAAGCGAGCTGCGTGGATTGTCATTCCGCGCAACTCAGGCGACTCTAAAAGCCCCGAAGACACCGCAAAGCTTCACCTGTCCCACGCAGGACCCCAAACCCTGAGTGGCAGCAGGAACCGGAGCACCTGAGCGGCTCCAGAGCGCTCAGCTCAGCCCTGCCCGGAGCCCCCCGCAGCCCCAGCGCGGGGCACGGCCCCCAGCCCCGGGTCCCTCCGGAGCAGCGCTCCGAGCGAAGGGCAAGGACGGCGGGTGGAGGCAGCGCAGCATCCCCGGCTTCCGACCGGAGAGAGAGGAGGAAATAAATATATCCATCCACACCTATACATAACATATATTCAGGTGCCTTCATTCCTCTCTCCTCATCTTTTTATTTCCTGCGGAAAAACCCACCCAGCTCAGTTTGCAAAAAGAGGACAAAGGAGTGGCAGTGGAAAAAAAAATAAATAGCAAAATGCCCAGCCCTGGGCAGGCTCCCCCGGGCACTCACCCCCAGCCGCCGGCTCCGGATGCGCACGTAGCCCTGCTTCACGATGTCGTTGAAATTGGAGGCC
>VXBC01004290.1:23954-54822 GCA_013399945.1 Ploceus nigricollis
CCGGGTAGCGCCCGCCCCGCCCCCCGACCGCCCCCGGGGCGATCCGCACCGCCCTGTGGAGCGACCCGCAGCACTCCTGCAGCGATCCGCACCGCCCCACAGTGACCCGCATCTCTTCGCACCGCCCCTCAGAACACTCCGCACCACTCCCGGAGCGAGCCCGGAGCGGTCCGCTCCGTCCCGCACCAAACCCCGAGCGCCCCGGGCCGGGTCAGCGCTGCCCGCATTCCCCGTCCGCTCTCCCTGTGCGACCCCCGCTGCTCCATCCCCGCATNTCACCCCCATCCCGCACCCCGCAGCTGCAGCTGGCCCAGCCGAGACCGCCCTGAGCAGGCCCTCCGTGCTGGACCGCCTGCCTCACACCTGTGGCTTCTCCCCAGCAAAGTGGCTTTCCCAGAAAGTCTTTGGGGTGCCTGAAATTCAGGCGGGATTCTCCGGAATCTCCTCCCAAGGACGAGGGACGGGTAACCCGAGCCGCTGCCCCGTGCTTCACGCCGGGGAAATGTCCCAGGAGCCTGAGCTGTGTTTTTTACGGGCAATGTGTGGTCGCAGTAAGGACAGATCTTGCCTGGCACCGGGCCCTGGGGTTGCCTTCTGTGGCTCCAAGTTCTCCTTTTCCAAGAATGTGCAAACAGTGCCAAGTACTCCGGAGATGCAGCAGAGAGGGGCTCTGGTGGCTCCACGCGGGTTCCCTGCCAGTGCCACGCTATAAATACCGTGTCCTGGAAAAGGGACTGCTCAGCTTTTAATAGAGCCGCAAATACAGCCCAAGGAGGTCAGCCAGACACGGGGCTTTGACTTTGGGAATTATCCTGAGGTGGAAATCACAAATGGGACAGCAAGGATGGCAGAGCAGGGACACACCACAGAGCACACCAGGGAGAGCAGCCCCAGCTGGGCTGAGCTCAGGGCTGTGGGGAAGAGCTGCCCATATTTATTGAGATCATAGACTCAAAGAATCATTTCTGTGGGAAAAGATTATCGAGGCTAAATCCACCTCTGATAGAAGTGGCCCCTGTCTGGTTTGGATGTGTGGCTCCATCGTTTTGGGCAGCCAGGAGTGGTGTGGTGGCAGCGTGGTGCTTGCAGCTCTTGTTTGAAGAGGTGATTATGCTTTGTGAGGCTTTGCGAAATATTAATTGGTGGAGTGGATTTTGGAGGGCTCTCCAGCTGAAGGACTGATTCACTGAGGATAGAGGAGGCAAGTCTGCACTCCTCACTTTGGGATTTTACACTTCCCGCTCCTTTTCACAGAGCTTTTTTTACAGAATGCATAAAATAAAACAGCTTCAGCCAGAAACAGCAGAACCTTCCACCCTCATGCACCAAAACACACCAGAAATTAGAGGAATATTCTGAGATAAGTCTGGAATATGACCTTGAGGCCACCAGGCTGATCAGAGGGATGGAGCATCTCTCCTATAAGGAAATGCTGGGAGAGCTGGGATAGTTCACCTGGACAGGAGAAGCTTTGGGGTGAGCTCAGTGTGACCTCACAGGGTCTGAAGGAGCTGCAGGAAAGATGGAGGGAGAGTTTAGACAAAGGATGGAGGGACAGGACACAGGGAATGGCTTCAAACTGCCAGAGAAGAGGGTTAGGTGGGATATTGGGCAGGAATTGTTCCCTGTGAGGGTGGGCAGCCCCTGGCACAGGTGCCCAGAGCAGATGTGGATCCCTGGCAGTGCCCAAGGCCAGGCTGGAGCACCCTGGGAGAGTGGAAGGGATGGAACAGGATGAGCTTTAGGATCCCTCCAGCCCAAACCACCCCATGAAATCCCCACAGAGCAGCTGCACATGGCAAAGCCCAGGCTGCAGAATTACCGAGAAATGCACTTTTGTTCAGTCCTAATGCTGGAAGCATCAAGTGACTTCTAAAGCCAGGATTAAAAAATAACAATAATAAACAAACCCAGAGAGGCTTGGCTGGGTTTCAAAGACATTTGGAGCAGGGAAGAAATGACAGAGCCACTTTAGGTGGCTTTTCAACAAGTTTAGACATTTCTTCTAATCCCTGGCAGGACCTGTAAACACTCACTGCTGGTTTCATCAGTCACTGGCAAATTCCTGCAGGTAAACACATTCCTGAGAGCTTGGCTAAGTCAAGGTGGATTTAAGCCTATGCTTATTCTTTGATGAATTAGGATATTAGAGGCCACTTACATCTTCCCTTTGAACAACATAAATCCCTTACACACGCCACGGTTCAAAGAGAAAATGCACTTTAATTCCCATGTGGGCAATACATTCCGAGAATGTGCCAGAAAATCTCATTGTTCAGGTTTTCTACTCTGTGCTATCTCCAGAAAAAAAAACTTGTTTCCCACTTTTTAGTATGTAAATGTGGGCCCTGGTTGGTTTGACAGGAATCCTTTCCTTTCCCGGGGTCTGCTGACCATTAGCCCTCACCACAAGGAAATGCAGCACTAAATTTCTCTTCATCCACATTCCAAACTGTCAGAAACCTCTTTAATAAGCTGTCACTGAAATTCTTTTCACTTTTAATGCCAATATTTTTGCTATTGTTCCTGGGGAAGATAAGAGCCAAGGGTCACTTGGAAGCACCAGCCTGTTGTTAATAATTTAAGTGGATTATTGTTATATTTTAATCTCATCAAAACTCTCATTGTGCTGCCCTACAATGAGCTCGTTGCTTTTAGCCCCCTGCAAACACAAATCACAAATTTTAACTCAGTTTTCTCCAAAATGCCATCCTGACATTTGAAAAGGAAGTTACATTTCTCTTATTTATCTGCAGCATGAGACCCTTGGCTCTTCCTAAGAAATAATAACAATAATATGGGCAATAAAAGGAAAAGAATTTCAGGAAATTATTTCATCACAGCTGAAATCTGCCAAACATCTCTGAGACTTCCCAAATTAAAGGATAAAAAACTACTTAATTTCAGGAAGTAGCATTTACCATGGAAGTTATTTCCTGGGACTAGTCAAGCATTTTTGATTAAAAAAAAAAAAAAGTTTCTCATTTGATCACCCTGAAATGATTTTCTGGAAATCTATAACACACATCAATATTTTTTTATTAAATGCTCCCCTACCATTTTGCCTCCATAAGGTCAAGATGCCAACACTTTTCTGCTTTTGTTTTGATTTTCCAGAGCAGTTTGGAGATGATAACATCACTGTGAAGTGTGCTGACTTTTCCAAGTGCTCAGAGGTTACTGATATGCAATATTTCAGCTGCAGGATGTCCATGAAAAGCTTTTGGGCATTCCAGTGTCTCATTTGGTTGTGGTGTGAGGTACATTTTTGACATTTCCTCCTGATTTTTTCAGTGGGAGTTGTGAATTTGGACCAGTTCTAGCCGTGAGGAGATACAACAGGTAATGAGTGAAATCAGAGACTCTAATTCTTTATAAAAATCCACGGGTTGTCTCATGTTACTGCAGACTTAGAAATCCCTTATTCTCCTTTTGCAAAGTGTTGCCTTGAATCATTTAATTTTGGACAACGACAAAAAAGAGGAGTTCATCCCAAATTTATTTCTTTCAGCATGCAGAGATTTGATTAATTTTACCTCATGACTGTGGCGTGTTCTCCTCTGGTGCAAATGCTGGATCCACAGCATAGAACTGCTCAGAAATTCCTTCCCCACTTATGTGTCATGGTGCTAATTAATTTTGAGTGAATGAATTCTGCTGAAATGAAGATTTCTCAGGTACTTTTCCCTGCTGTTCCATCTCCTCCTGTTCATATTTCTCTGTACATCATCCACAATCTGTTTCTAAGATTCAGGCAATGTCCAGCTCTGTCAGGTTTCAGGCTGAGGAGTTGTGTGCTGGGTCACAGAATTTAGGAAACACCCATAAAATTGGGAATAAATTCCAGCATTCCCCAGTGAAGTGAGAGCAGGACCCTTGGTTAAAACATCTTTATTCACTCTGGGGATTTTTAAATACATCAGGTAGAAAACTGCATTAGTGAAATGCACACAGAATTACTATGCAGATGTCAGTCAGTGCCAAAACATGAAAATTCATGAGACTGAACATTTAACTGATAAAAAAACCCCATCCCAGCAGCAGCAAGGCACAGAGCTTGCTGTGCAGCAAGGAGGGAAGTGCTTGTCAGCAGGAACCACTGATAATCAATATTTAATGACAATAAATTATCGATTAACAGGACTGCCATGTCACTGTGCACAGAGCAGGATTCATCCCAAGAATTCTGCAAGGCAAACCCTTCTCCTGCCTCAGTGCAGCTCTTAGCATTTATTGCTACAGAAAATTTACACTTGGAATTTTGTTTTTTGATCTTTTTATTGCTGTTAAGTGAGTTGGGAGACAAGAGATATTCTAACTATAGTCCTTGCAGATGGCATTTGTAAAGACACCAAACAGTGCCAGTTTACCAGGCAGTTTGTTATTCTGTGCTGCCTTAGGAGCAGATTTGTAGATTTGGGGGCTGGATTTTGCCATTTCCTTGGGCAGGGTTAAATTTGCACGAGCATTTGGGCTAAATAAAATTAATAAATCAAAAGAATGAATTGGAAAACAAAGAGCATTCCCCAGGACTGCAGGCAGGAAAAGCCAGAGCTGTCCCGATGCCCTGGAGCTTGGGAAGGTGGAAAGGGTGGATTTTGTCTTCCTCCCTTTGCAGGAAGCAGAATTTTGCCAGAGTGGATTTCAGTTCTGTGAACTCACCCAAAAGCAGTGCACAAACTCAGGGGTTCTGACTGTAGAATATCTCAATAACATTATTTTGTAATGATCACCCAAAGTTTACCAAGTTTTCCAACAAAGCTGCCATGAATTGAAGTTCTCCTGGAGTGGGTGGGATTTGCAGCCCTGCCTCCTGCAGCTCCTTCCCGAGGAACTCAGCAGAACCACTCAGCCCCCAGTTATCCTTGATTTCCCTGCAATTCACACAGAAAATATTGCAAATTGTGTGTGTAAATGATTTCAAACGGGGGTTCATTAGCACAGGTGGCTCTGGGGACTCATCTGACTGGGGGAACACACACGGATTAGCAGCAGAGAGAGGCATGGCTATAAATATCCAAAATATACAAAAATTACAAAATATACACTCATAAATTCATAAATTCAACCAACAAAGCCAGCCTGAGCAACCTGCCCTGCCCAACATTAACAAGTCCTGTCAGCAGTGCCTCTGTTTCCTCACTGATATTTAAATGTTACATTAATTCAAATTTCACTCTGTCATTATTTGTGGCCAGACACATCTATCTCACTTTATGTTCAAATTTTTCCAATCAGTAGTTTACAAAGCAGTTTAAATGTTATATGAATATTAATAACAAGTGAATTTGGGTGGCAAAAAGGCTAGAAATTGTTATAAAATGCAGTACTGAGGAATTACTGAACCTGTGTTCTCCATAACCCACAACAAAACGTGCTGAAACTTAAATATTGTATTAAAACCTCATCATATCATTATTATAGGACTCTTAGGGGTTACTTGAGAGTATTGAAATTCAAATTTTGTTCATTCAGGGTGAGTCCTTGTGAATTTATACACTTAGACCCTTCTCTTTCAAAACAAACCATGGCCAAAAAAAGGGAATGGGAGAAGCCATTTTAAATTGCAGCTGTAACAACATTATCTGTCCCTTTATGCTGCCAAAGCTGGAACATCTGGCAGCAATCCTGCTCCTGGCACCATTGCAGGACCTGTGGGCATGGCTGTGCTGCTGCAGAAATCACCTGTCTTTATAAATGTGCTTAACAACTCGGTGTTTTAATGAGCAAAACACAAACCTACTATCGCTATTATTAAAGGTTTTGTGACATTTCTTACTTTAAAAGTGTAAGCAATTGGTGATTTGGATGGATAAAGTTCTTTAGTGGCTTTTCTCCTGGAGCTTTTTTTCCTGTATCCAACTTAAATTAAGGAATTTGACTCCACTGCATTGTGACAAAACCTTGAAACCACTGACAGGGAAGAATAAAATTTATATCCAGTGGAATCTCTGCATGCATTTTAGATATGTTCAGGTGTTGTTGCCACCTCTCAAAACTGGGTTGAAAAGGTGAAAATCTGACTCTTTTAAAGCCCCAGCCCCTTTAACATCACCAGTTGGTTTTTATTAATTTTATAAATTACATTTCTAGGCATTTTAATTTCAGAATCACAACAGGACCCTGAAGAACAGCTTGGTTTGAAGCATCTTTTAGTTATCAGAATCAGAATATGTGAGTGGAGGCATGATTTATTCCTGCCCATTCCTTAAAGGACATCTCAGCCCAGACCACCTCAGTAATCCCAGAAAACATTTTGCAAAGGATTCTCTGTCATTTTTTGCTTGTACCTTCATTTCTAGAAGAAAGGCAGAAAACCTTTTTCTATATAATTCTGTTGATTTTACTTTCCTGACTCTTTTTGTGGTTAATGCTGGCAGCTAAGCAGGATGAAAACCTGATCTGGGCTCACTTCCCTGAACTCCAGCAGGAGCACCACAATAAACTCCTCTCACATGGGCACTTTTTGCTCTAAAATTCCCAACCTAATCCAAAAAGGAAGATTATCCTTTCGCTCAACAAGTGGCAGTGCAGAAGATAAGCAATCGTGCCAGCAGATTAGAAAGACTCCAAAATCTCCTTGTAAAATAAACAATTAAGGCTTTGATGTGTCCTTATCTGGCAGGGAGAGATTTCCCAAACATTCCAGAACAGAAACAATTGCACTGCAGGACTGGAAGGCAGAGCAATAAACTCTGGGTGCACTTTTGGAGCTGAGTCAGTAATAAAAAAGCAGCCTAGGCTTTAAGGAAGCATAAACCATACATTAAATAAAAAATATATTAAATAAAATATACCTTGCACATATGGAAACTAAATAGCTCCTTGTAGCTTGATGCAAAGGATTCATTGAGTTGGGAAATATTTTTACTGATAAATATAGGAAAGGGGGAAAAGACCTCCTAACAGTTCAATAATATAATTTAACAAGAATAATTTAACATCTATATGTTATATATATATAAATAACATCATTTATACAAAAAGTTTAAATGAAATCAGCTTATGTGAACTTAGCAGTATTTTCAAGGATATTTGGGCAAAAAGGTTGCTCAAAACTCATGAACCAGAAGCCAAAATCCAAGTGTGGTGAAGCTAAAAGGCAGGCCCTGAAAATATAAAAAAGATCAAAAGGTTTATTTAAAAATCTGCTTTATTGAAAGTGAGTAACTGCAAATGGCCACGCTGGCAGAGCATTTCATCCAGAGAAGGTTTCAGATGGTTAATGGTAATTATAAAATATGTGACAAATTAACTGAAAAGCAAGTGAAAATATACATGACAGATAAAAGCAAATATTACAGCTCTGCTCACAACTCCTCAGTCTTTTGGTGACAAGAATTTTAGAATCAGTCAGAAATTACTTAAAAAAAGAAAAAAAGGAAGATAAAAGCAGTCATTTGGAAGATGAAGCCACTGCAGTTGCAATGGAACCATCCAGTTTGATGTCCCCAGGCACTGTGGGGCTGATCAATCTTCAAGGCTTTGGGGAAAACGAAGAATTTTTAAAAAACCAACCCAACAACCCTGTCAAAAAATCATATTTGTGATTCACATTCCTCCCTGTAAGTCTGCTTCACTGTCACAGTCAGGGTTGGGAAGAGCTGTGGGAAGAGCCCTCAGCATCTCCAATATTCCAGAGACAACAGGAGCTGAAGTGACACCTTGTCGTGGTTTTTCCTTTCTGCAGCCACACTCACAGCATCACATTTTTATCATCATTAAGTGGTGGAATCTCTGCTCTTCTCCTGACCCTGACATGTCAAAGCCAGCACAAATTCCAACAAAAACTCTGCTGCCCTTTGGTGCTGTGCCAAAGGCACTCCTGGTCCAGCACAGCACCTCACAGCAGCCAGGAGGAGGCAAATTTTGGGGTCTGCCACCCCAAAACTGCCCTGCAAAGAGGCTTCCTGGGCACCCAGAGCCTGGAAATGTCCCCTCCCTCCCTCCAGCACTCCTGGTGAGAATCTGCCTGGTTTGTGCTCCAGAGCAGGTTTGATTACAGGAAATATTCTTGCCTGCATCACTGCCACATAAAGGAGCACAAGACAATTAAAAGCACCCTTTGTTAAAGCCCCATAATTGCATTAAACCCCATAAAGCTCTGCCATGTAGGTATTGGGCTAGTGGGCTTTGGGGGTTTTGTTTTGTTTGGTTGGTTTTTTTAATTCGGTTGGTTTTTTTGGTGTTTTGAATTTACAGGTACTAAAATGCAGGTGAAATGTTAAATCCCCCCTTTTTTTTTTTTTTTNTTATTTTTTTTTTTTTTTTTTTTTTTTTTTTTTTTTTTTTTTTTTTTTTTAGCCCGATTTCCCTCTTCTGGCATTATCCCAGCTCTGCAAACAATGCTGGCGAGCAGACAAGGAGCATTAGGAGCACGACACCCAGCCCAGACAGCAGCTGGTGGAGGCTCTCACCTCTCCCTAGCAGGGAACAGAAGGAAAAGCAGCTCTGCAGGAGGAAGGAAAACCATCCAACACACACCGGGAGCTTAATGGGATTTGCATCAAACCTGCAGCTCGTTGAAGAAAAGAGGAAAAAAATAAGACAAAGAGCTTCATTTGTCTGCTGGAAGGGAGAAAAAGAACAAGATTGCAGTGATGAAATCCCTGGGAGTGAAGAGCAGGTTAGGAAGGAGAGCTCAGGGGTAAAGATGTGAGCAGCCCCAAAGCTGGCCATGTTTTAGTGAGCTAAATGAAGATTTGCATTTCTCCTGGGGGAGGGAAAAGCTGAACGTGGCATATAGTAAACATAGTGCCTGACCAGCAGGAATGATGCACAGAACTCCATGGCTAATTAATTCCTTCATTATACTGTATTATACTATAACTATATTACACTATATTACACTAACAAGAACTGTCACTCGCTAGAAAAACCCATGACTCTCTGCCAAGAGTCCCAACACAGCTTTTTCCTAACTGGTCAATGAATCCAACACCATCACCAGAATCCAATCCAGCAATCACCTTGGGTGAACAATCTCCAAACATGTTCCACATGGGCACAACAACCAGCAGCAGCAAGTGAGATAAGAATTGTTTTGATCATTCTTTTCTCTGCTTCTCTCACAGCTTCTCTCAGGAAAAATCCTGAGAAAGCGAATTCACATATTCACAGGTATTCACATATCCTGTTCAGAGGGTATGTGAATCCCACAGTGGGAGGTGATTTTTCCTGTGGAAATGTGAGCAAGCAGACAGAGGCATGGAGGGGATGGATGGGGCCTGGCCCTGCCTCACATCACTCCTTCAAACCAGGCCTCACTGAATAAAAACCTTCCTTTAGTCTTGCTCCACTTTTTCACCTGCCACTGCCAAGAAATTCCCACCACCACGTCCTATTGATGCCTTTTCAGGCAAAAAACCAGAGGCCAGACAGAATTAAGAGAATAAAAAGCAGTTCTATTTATTGTAAGGCCTTCAGGTTTATTTCAGGCAGACAAATCCCCCCAGGGGCTGCATCCACATGGATGACAGGTCATGGGTTTCACACTTTTGTAAGTTTGGCCCATTTGCATATTGGGGTTAATCTGCCAATTACAGCTTCAGGTAATGAAGTAATTTACTCCAAGTTTGCTGCCCCCAACTCACTTTTGTTCCCATCTCTGGGGCCTGAGGCAGTGAGGTGTCCTTGATTGCCAGGCCTGGAGAGGAATTGTTGTGTCTGCCCAAAATGGGACAGCAGCAGCTCACACTGTGTGTGGAGTTTAGAGTTACACACTGAAGAACTGCAGGGTTACAAATAGCTGGACAATATAAAAGCTGAAATCCTGCAGCATCATTGCACACTGCATCACAGTGTGGGAGGTTTTTATTCCTGCTCAGGAGTCAGAGGTGGTCCAGACCCAGGGCAGTGCCTCAGTGGAACATCTGCACACTGTGCCAAACCCAGGGCTGTCACTGAGGTGGGATGATGTGCAGTGGGGGATTTAACCCCAAAATCTGGATTTTCTGCAGGTATTTAATATGGCAGAATTAGGATGGACTGTCACCAAACAAGGTACCTCAATCCTCACAGTCACACCAGAGCAGCCCTTTAATTTGAGATCTGCATGGCCACAAGTGTCACCTGCTCCCACCAGGGGACCTAGAAGCTGTTTTGATAGGGAAATCAGTCCTGAGGATTGTTGTGATTCCTTCAGAATAATCAAAAGCATCAGTGAGATGGAGGTGGAAGAGGAATTCATTTAAAATTAACAATTATTGGTGTGGCATGATGGCACGAGGTTAAAGAGATGTCTCAGTGCAGACAGCTCATGTTTGAAAAAATTCTCATTACATTTTGCCCTGGAGTAATGATTTATGCAATTAGGATGTTTCCTTCAGCTAACCTTTCTCCCTCTATCCAGGTTTTCCAACCATCTTCATTATCCTGGAGCACCCTCAATGCAAAATTTATAGCAGTGATCCAATCTCTAGGAAGCTCATGTTCAGTTTTTTGGGTTTTTTTAAGTGCCTCAAATTGAAGACTGAAGACAACAAAATCATTTCACTGCTCTATCTTAAAAATGTTGGAAGGACTAATCTTAAATCAATCCATGGATCCCTCTGATCCATCACAGAGATGATCCATTGACAACGATGTAGGAATGTTGAATTTCTGTAATGCTGCAGCTCAGCCACGTTCCTGCATTCCTTAAGGATCATTCATTTTTGTTTTTCAGGACATTTAAAGAAATTCTCCTCAAGCCAAATGTATTTGTTCTCCTCCTACTGTTTGATTCTCAGTCCAGTGCATGTTACACAGATCACATTACACTGAAGTGAATCACAATAAATCAAAACCACAATCCTTTTGCCACCTCCTTTTGATGGATTTGTTCATGAATATGTACCAGAAACCCAGAATTTGCCTTTTGGGCCCGAGCTGATCCTCCTGTGGCTGTCACACAGCAGCATCCCAGACCAGGATCTCACTGAGAACAGGTCCAGCAGCATCTGCCAGCACCTTCTGAGGCTTCCAGAGAACAGAGAGGCTGCATAATTAACAAGTCAGCACCCTGCAACCACCCCGAGGCAATGTGCGAGCTAAAAATGACTGGAGAAATGCAAGGAGTGGCAGAAGGACTCGTTCTGCTCGTTCAAATAATGAATTGGCTTCAAAGAATCGAGTGGAGCTGTTGTCTTAGTAACCCAGTCAGAGAGAGAAAATCTTCTGGGAAGTTGGCAGGCAGAGCCTGGAACATCTGCACACCCAGGCAGGCTGGCACATCCAGGTTCTCTGGCACTACCTGGCAGGAATTGTGTTGGAATTTAGCAAATGCTGAATAAAACAGAACAACAGAAGTTGCTTTTGCTGCCCCTATGGCACTCATTTCCCAAAAAAAAAAAGAAAAAATAAAACTGGCAGGTCAGCTCAGGACAGGCCTCATTGGGATGTATTTGGGGTTTTAAATAAATGCAAGCCCACAATGGCACTCAGTCAATAAAACTCACTAGTGACCAATGTTGTGGGGGGGAGAGCATTTCCTGTCATCCTGTTTGAAAAGATTTTCAGTGTTGTGCATTTGGAGCTGCAAAAGAGAGTTATCAAAATATGAACTAAACTCAGGAAGTGTGTTCAGGCACTGAGCTGTGCATGAGCTCTCTGCCATGGAGATGCATGCTGCAATTACAGTTTGTTAAAAATACATCATTCCCTCGGGCTAAACCATCTGCAGGGATTAACTCACCTCTGTGGACAAGCCAGGGTGCCATTGGCCTAAAAAACCAGAAAAGTTGTTATCACAAACAGTGTGGCCAGCAGGAGCAGGGCAGGGATTGTCCCTCTGGGCTGGGCACTGGGGAGGTGACAGTGTCCAGTTCTGGTCCTCACAGGAGAGACACTGAGGGGCTGGGGCGTGTCCAGGGCAGGGAATGGAGCTGGGAAGGGGCTGGAGAATTCCTGAGGGAGCTGGGAAGGGGCTCAGCCTGGAGAAAAGGAGGCTCAGGGGGGACCTTGTGGCTCTGCACAGCTCCTGCCAGGAGGGGACAGCCGGGTGGGTCAGGCTGTGCTCCAGGAAACAGGGACAGGAGGAGAGGGAACGGCCTCAGGCTGGGCCAGGGCAGGCTCAGGGTGGATCAGCAGGAATTTCCCCATGGAAAGGGTGATCGGGAACTGGAACTGCCCAGGGAGGTTTGGAGTGCCCATCCCTGGAGGTGTCCAAGGCATTCCCAGAGGTGGCACTGAGAGCTCTGGGCTGGGGACAGGGTGGGGATCAGGCAAAAATCACAAGATTCTGTGATTTACTGAGGAAAAGAACCTTCAATCTTCAGAAACCAAAGTATTCTTTCCCAACCCCCACTGTTATTGTAGAAGAACAATTACTGTGGCAAATAGAAGGATTTAACTGGAGTGCCTGCAAGGATCTCTCCTGAGCAATATTTCGTAAACACGTCTGTATTTCATCAGTTTGCTCTGCAAACAGCAGAGAACTCTGCAAGTCACACAACAATCAATCTTTTACAGCATCACTTTGATTTTTGAGTGATCTGAAGTCACTGTGCATCAGTGACCCTCAGATCAGAGGGTCTAAGAGCTAATAAAGCATTTCAGATCATCTTGGGTTGAAAGGGACCCTAAAAACCATGCTCCCCAAAGAGAAGAGTGGTGCTTGTGAGCCTGGAGTTCAATTGGCTTTAGTGGTTTAAATGCAAAAGAAAGTTAATTAGTCATTTAAAAAATGCTCCATGATAAACATGGCAGCCCAATTTGTATTCAAATATGACTTTTCTGGTCTAAAATAGAAAGCAAAGCAATTAGCCTGCAAAGGCATTAACTGCTGGGGTTATTCAGTGGATAATGAGCAAATGCAGCCACCCTCTGCAATGCTGTTTTTCATTGCCTTTCATGCTTCCCTAACATTAGGGTTTGTTTACCATTACGGTGATTAACAACAGGATCAAACCCCGCTCTCAGCTGCCTTACAAGACCAGGAAATTTATTGCAGGAGCAGCACTTGGCCCAGTGCAATCCCTGAATTTCAACCACAGCTCGGCAGAGAAGCGATTTGAGCACTGAAAAGCCTCTTCAAAGAGTGCAGGAAGTGCTGTCAGCTCGACTTGGTGGCTTTTAAAATGTAAATAAGAAATTATCAGAGATCTTCAGCTCACGGAATGCATGGAAATCAACAGTGTTTTCACTGAGGGAAACGCAGAAGTGATGGAAACAGCAGTGAGACACCGAGGGAAGGAACACTGGGCAGCTCAGGGCAGAGCTGGGGAGGACAGGGACACTCAAATAAAGCCCTGAACCTCTTCCTGGAGGCACAAACAGGCAGAGTTCCACTGCAGCTGGACAACCCACGTGCAGAATGACACCTTCAAGAGAGATTCAGAGGGAGGAATCCCAAATTTTAAGTGATTTAACCTGATTTAAATTGCATTACTTTTCTTCTCCCTCTGGGAATATTAATTGGGATTTTTGACAGATCAGTTTGCTGTCAGTGAGATGAAAGATATGCCTGTCAGGCAATGTTTACAAGGCAGTCTTCAAGCTGAGAGAGAAAATTAAAACCATTACCATGCCACCAGTCTGAAGCCAAGCTTAATATCACACCAAATATTTTGCAATTAAGCTGAATTAGAAGAAATGAAGGGAAGAATCCTTCACCTTGGCTGGAATTGGAGGTTTTTAACGCAGCACAGTGTCCAGTCACACTTAAATCACAGATTTGAGGAGAGGGGAGAGGGAAAGTGAGCTCACCAAAACATTCTGTGTTGTAAAATCATATTTTCAGAGTGTTCTTACTCCAAACCCTCCAGGAAGTTCTGCTGGGATCAGCTGGAGATGGATGGAGCAGGGTGTGGAATCCTCATCCTCTGGGAGCTTTGGATTGCTCCACTGAATAACCCCAGTTAGTTTTGCAGGATGATTGTTTTGCTTTCTCTTTTAGACCATATTTGAATCCAAGCTGAGGTGCCAGAGCATCCTTGGGATGTTCTGGATTGCTCTGGGCGTGTGCTGCCAGCAGGAATTGTTCTCTCTGCTGCTTTTGCCCAAAAAAAAGCAGAAGCACAATTTGATTCTTGAAAAGAATCTCCAGAGAGAAACAACAGAACCACAGACATCCCTCAGCTTCCTCCCCCTCTGCCTCTTCATCTCCCAGGGGAGGCAGAGAGGGATCAGGGACAGCAGGATGGGACCTGTGCCCTCCCCAGCACTGCCCAGGGAGGATGTTCCTGCTGTGTCCCAGCAGATTCCCAGTCCAGGACAAAGCCTGGATTCCCAGTCAGTCTCAGGACAAAGCCTGGATTCCCAGTCAGCTCCAGGATAAAATCTAGATTCCCAGTCACTCCCAGGATAAATCCCAGATCCTCAGTCCAGCACAAAGCCTGGATTCCCAGTCAGCTCCAGGATAAAATCTAGATTCCCAGTCACTCCCAGGATAAAACAAAGCCCAGATTCCCAGTCCAGGACAACGCCTGGATTCCCAGTCAGCCCCAGGACAAAGCCCAGCTCCAGCTGGGATCCCAGCTCACCTCCCAGTGAGGAATGGTTTATTTTGGAGACAGCATTCCTGGTGCTGGGCAATAACTGGATGAGACAGGAGGAGCCTGAAGCTCTTCCCCAGGCCCATCTGAAGCACTGAGGTAAAATAAAAGGGGGATTTGCAGCCCTGGTTTGTCTTTCCAGCAGTGCACATGGTTTGTCAGCAGTGAGTCAGTGATCCTGGCAGGTACAAAGGTCGATTTTTCCCCTCCTTGAGCAGAGGAAACTGAGGCTGCTGACTCAAAATCAGATTTCCAGTCACTGGCTTGGCTGATTAATCATCAGTTTTGTCCCAGCTTGAGCATGAAAACCTGGAGCTGTTGGGAAGAGTGAATTGGGGTTTCAAATGCTCTCAAAAATTAATATTTGGTGTCTGTTCAAAAGCATTCAGGGTAAATGTGAAGGGCGGGTAGGGAAGGACAACACTGAGGGAAGGAGGAGGGGGAAGAGAAACCTGGTGGAGTTTTTAGCTTAGAAAAAATCCTCAAATCCCAGAATGGTTTGGGTTGAAAGGGACCCTAAAAACCATCCAGTCCAACCCCCTGCCATGGGCAGAGACACCTTCCACCAGAACATTTTGTCTTTTGACTATTGGTTGGAATTAGATTCCAATTTAACCAGCTCCAGCTCCTTTTCTCCCACAGAGAACAGCCTTGCTAACATTTCCTAGGCTGTGCTGCCACAGATTTTAGCAGATTCACAGTTTGATTGCCACAAGACTTCCCAAACTAAAAAACAAAGATAAAATCCCTCTTATAAGAGCTCAAGGCATTTAAAGTCTGTGTTACAGCACTGAATCCTGATATAAAAATCCTTTGGAACACTTTGGAAATATGGGAGCAGAAAACAGAGTCAATATCTTTTTACCTCAATCTTGGCAATTTTGTGACAAGAGCAGGGGGACATTTTGTAGGGTTTTAAGAGCTTCTTCAGGGACTTCAATTTAAAAAGTATTACCACTACCCAAAATGGTGTTTCAGAGGGAGGAATTCAGGGGTTTAAGTACCTTTATGCCCCTCATTGTGGAGCTTCAGACCTGAATCAGACCCAAACTGAGCTGATAAAGTGATTTTTGCACTTGTTCATTCTGTGACCTAAACAGAGCCCCAGCCCCAGGCTGGCACAGAGCAGGATTCTCCTCACCCCTTACAACCTGCTCAGCTTTCACACAATATTTTATACAATATGTATTTTATACAACCTGCTCACATTTTATACAACATTTTATACAATATATATTTTATACAACCTGCTCAGAGTTCACACAACAACATTTTATACAATATGTATTTTATACAACCTGCTCAGCTTTCACACAATATTTTATACAATATGTATTTTATACAACCTGCTCAGATTTCATACAACAATATTTTATACAATATATGGTTTATACAACCTGCTCAGATTTTATACAACCCAAGGCAGCACACCCTGCTCTCGTGCCTATAAACCTTCTCTGGAGCTCTCTGGGTGGATCAGGAGCTCAAGAACCAGGCCAGACAATGCCAATGCTGTAACAGGTGGTAATTTTCTCTCCAACCTGTTCATTTTGAACTCTTCCAGCCTGGATGTTTGCTGTGGGCATGCAGGAAGAAAAAAGGGAATCCAAGTTGCTTGTGCCAGTGGCTCATGCATTTTCAGCAGCCAGCATAGGAATGAGTTCATTTGGAATTGAAATGAGCTCATTATAATTTCTTTTATTACTGGCTCCTGACCAAGCAAGGAAATGCTTTCTAATATTCAGAACATGCTGTACAATTCACTGCTTTACAAATAATTGGAGAAAAAAAAAATATTGTGATCAGAAAATGACATTCTGGTTTGGGTTCAGTTAGACTAGAAGCAGGAGTTGGAAAACATAGAGAAAGTCACAGATTTTGGTGAAATTATTCCATGAGATTTGTGCTACCTGTGATGTTTCAGTAGTAATTAATACAGCAGTGCTTTATGAACCTCCTTGCTTTCCTCTAATTAAGCTACACTGGCATTGCCTGTAAAGAAAAAAAAAAGAGAAAGAGAGAAAAACACTTTTCTGAGCATTTAAAAAACTCCAGAAAAAAAANGGTGAAATTATTCCATGAGATTTGTGCTACCTGTGATGTTTCAGTAGTAATTAATACAGCAGTGCTTTATGAACCTCCTTGCTTTCCTCTAATTAAGCTACACTGGCATTGCCTGTAAAGAAAAAAAAAAAAAGAGAGAGAGAGAAAAACACTTTTCTGAGCATTTAAAAAACTCCAGAAAAAAAAATTTGCTTTCCACTGCAACATGACCCAGGTGAGATTCTGACTGAAGAAAACAAAATTTAAATTTCTGGAGGACATTTCAATGAAAAAATGACAAAACCAGCAACCAAAGTGCTGGGCACTGGAGGGAGAGGAGGGGGAATAGTGTCCTGCTTTTCCCACGTGCATTCCCTGCCTCCCAAAACACCAACACCTGGAGATGCTGATGTGCTCAAGCCAAAAATCTTCCCACTTGTTCTGCAGGTCCAGAAATTCCCTGATGTTCTACAAACCCTGGCACAGCTTATGCCAGAACTGGGATCCTCCAGAGCTGTTTTATTGCACTCAGATGTTAAAAAACCCCACCAAAATTCCTTATGGGTGGATCACCCCAGCAGTGAGATAAGGAGCTAAATTCTTCTGAGGGCCAACTGAAAGGACAAATAATTAGATAAAAACAAATTAGGATTCTATTGAGTTCTTTTAATGAAACATTCATTTCAGCAGCAGAGAGTGTGCATTAAGGTGTCAGAAATGTAAATGGCTGAAAGCACAATGGGCATTTGGGAAAAAGCACATTATCCTGGTGTTACATTAGCCTGGTGAAGTGCAACCAACTCGAAGGGGAAAATAGATCCTTTTACCAAATTTACATTGGAACTGTCAGAATTAAGAAGATCTCTGAAGGATAATGTAAAATATCACCATTTTCTTGGTCAATATTTGACAAAAAGTCTTTTTTCCCCCCAGTTTCTCAGTGAAGTCAGACTCCCCCTTTTCCCTGCTCTGTTGTTCCCCAGTGCATTCGAGGCTGTGCACACCAGGAGTGGGGAATTTGATAAGTGGATGATAAATGCCCAACCTTCCCCTGCCTTTACTGGGGATCTCACCTTGTGCAATACTGCAGACAGCTTTGATTATTGTCAGGAAACCAGGCCAGGGCAAACCTCACCCTGCCTCACACAACAAATCTGTTTCCTCTCTATTTTTGATCCCTCCACTCGGGCTTTACTGAAGAAATAAATGTTCTCCTTCAGCACTTGCAGGGCTGGGATTTCTCAGCAATGAGGAAAGTCTGACAGGAGCCACATGAGCAATCCTGGGGCCCAGACAGCCTGGCCTGCTGAAATTAAAATCTGCCTCTTTCTCCCAAGGATCACAAGCTGTGAGAAAGAGCCTGAAAGAAGAATTTAGCTGACAATCCAACAGCTCCATTTGGATCCCAGCTGTGTTTACTGCAGAAAGCATTCTTGGACTTGTAAGCTGATTAAATTTGACCCAGAAGTTAGAGAAAAATGAATGTAGCATTCTGTTAATCCAATTTTTTTTTTGCTAACCATCCAGCATCTCATAGACAGCAAGCTGAAGAAGTGGGAACAGTTTAATAAAATATTACAGCTTGCATTTAGTCCCTGCTAAATGGAGAGGAATGCTATCAGAACTGCTGCTCCAGAGGTACAAAGGGATCAAACCCACAGCACTCTGCAGAGCTGCCTCCCAGGATTTGCAGACAGCACCAAAAGGAGAGAGACTGAGGTGAAAAATTACCTGTTTGGGGATGGAAGTGCCTCACTAAGAGGCCTTTCCCCCACTCCTTCATTGGGATATTTCAGTGGGAAATGCTGGGCTGTGTTCTGCCCTCTGGGGATGGGGCAGTGTTCAACTCTGCCTTTCCCAGCAGTGCTGCTTTTTTTGTTTTAAACAAAACTCCAGAGGGTTTGTGGGGCTGCAAAGGAGTTTTTCAAACCAAGGAGGCACTCAGGCTGGAAACTGCATTTTTGACAGCAACACCTGTAGGTGACCCCTCGGGATCTGGAGAGATGGAGAAAGGCAGGTCTCCTCTGCTAATTAATGAGCTGTTTAATTAACAGCTGGATTTTCAATGCACAAGGAAATGGGGAGCAGGGAGTCCATGGGAACAGCAGGCTCCAGGGTGGTACTTTTGGGAATACATCTGAGCCTCAAGGTCTTGCTGCAAAACCAAGTTCCCAACACCTGAACTCTGTCTTTTCATTTCTTCCTTCACCTAATTTTGAAGACCCAACTCCACAATATCCATCACTTGAGGCTGTGAGCACTCCACCCTGAAGATGCTGGGAGAAAAATCCCTTTTTTGAGGCTGGAATTCCTGCATGCCCTGAAGCCCTGCGGGATTCTGAAGGGTGTCTAACACCTATTTCAATGCTCACCTCTGATTTTGCATTTTTTCATCAGCAGCTGGCTCAGAGAATTAAACCAGCTGTTCCTTGGGAAATGAGAAGTCATTTAGCCTTGGCAGTAAATTCATCTGGACTGCAACTTGTCTTTCCTTTGCTGCTTCTCCTCATCAGATTCCAGCTCGAATATTCCACGTGTCAAGAGCCTTCCTAATGGCTTTTAAAAGTGAGGGATAGCTCACATCCAAACTGTTAGCCAGCTGAGTAATTCCTGTGCTCGGTTTTTCAAGTGTCTGAAAGTGATTTTCTTGTCAGACAAGTAATAGGCAGAGAGGTTCATCAGTTTAATTATGGTTTTTGAAGATAAATGCAGGAAAATGGGAAATAGAAGGGCAGAACGTGGAATACAGCAATCCTCAGCATCACCTGTGCTTTATGTTCAGTGCTAAACATTAACCTCAATCCCTCTGAAAACTGTTCAGGGGATTACTCAGTGCTTTAAATCAGTGTCATTGGCCTGTGCAAGTCAGATGGAATTTGGAGACTGTCACTATTTCTTTACCTTTCAGGGCTGTAACCTGGAGCATTTTATCTGCTTCTGATTTTAAATACTTCAATTGTACACCTGATTTCCAAGACCCCAGCAGAGATATAAAGCTGGAAAATCACTTACAGGACCTGCTTCACTGCCTATTTATTCCCTTTGGTTGAAATAGCTGAAATACTGTCAGGATAATTTAAAAATATCCCATTGCTCCCCATATAAAAATACTTAAGATGATGATTAACTGTTAGAAATGAGATTGATACCACTTGATTGCTGTGTAACTTCAGATATTTAAAATTCCCCAGATTTGTGCATGCAAATGCTCAGCCCTGTAGCTCTATTAGGAGCAAACAGGATTTATTATGTGAGCTGTCAGCTCCTTTGATCTGTGCATTCACTCAAATGCTCTTTGCAGGCAAGTGCAATTACACATGTAAAGTGCAGAGGAAAATGGATTAAACAGGTTTGGAACCTCTCAGAAAAAATCACCCCATGTACATTTTAAGCCACCCTTTTCACAGCAGCTGAAATAAATTCTATTTATTTTAGAAGTGTAAAATTCTATTTATTTTAGAAGTGTATTACAGTTGCCAAAATCCACTCCAAAATTATCAGGGGTAGGGATTATGATACATTGGTTTACACGTGATTTTGGGAACTGAGGCATCTCTGAGTTCAAGGACAACACAACCAGGATCAGCCTCTGGAAACTGTAACTCCTTTATGAAAAATTAAATTTTTGTTGCTTAATTTTTTTGCAAGGCCCTACAAAGATTTCCTGTCCAGTTGCAGCAAAGTTAATTGAAAATCAGGCTGGAAAATTGTAATTAAAGCCAATGTGCAGCAGCACGAGGGGTGAAGGAAGGCAGGCAGGGTGTGCTCAGTCTCTGATCCAGCTATGGAATTGTTCATGGAAAGGATCCCAGCATTTTCCCAACCCAAAGAGCCCCAAATTCATCAGTGCCAGAGAGGACAGTGACAGCTGTGCACAGGTAGCTGTGCAGCTAATGACCTGGAGACAGGGGGTAATTAAAGCTTCACTCAGCAGCTTCAGGAGCTCTGATCCACTCCCCTGTCTCTTCACTGATGCTCTGCTCATTAAACCTGCACCGATCATTAGCTCATTAACAGCTCAGAATGCAAATGAGGGCAGCCAGAGGCAAGTTAATGTCGGTGGTTGTGAGGAGTGTTCCGAGCTGGGCTGATAATTTTTTACAACTGCTATTATGAGAGTGGTTCTGTCAATGAAAGCAGCTCAAAAAAATGAAAATGAAAGCAAACAGGAATTAATATTGCCCTGTTAAATAGCCAACAAATTGCTGTTCTGAAAGCTACAACTCACAATGCTGGTGGCTCTAATTTCCTGAACCAAAAGGTGCCCTTTTTCCTGTTTTAATACAGAAAAAAACCCCTGTGTCTCTTCACCAAGGCTGCACCACTCTGAAACACATGGACAGAGCTTGGGCAGAAAAACCTGGGTAAAACCTGAAATGATTCATGCCCAAAAATGAGTTACACGCAATGATGATTGTCAGGGGCATCTGTCCCCAGCTCTGCAGCCTGCTTGGACCAGAGGAGGAGCAGTTCAAGAGGAATCCTGAGGGTATCAATCTCATTTCTAACAGTTAATCATCATCTTAAGTATTTTTATATGGGGAGCAATGGGATATTTTTAAATTATCCTGACAGTATTTCAGCTATTTCAACCAAAGGGAATAAATAGGCAGTGAAGCAGGTCCTGTAAGTGATTTTCCAGCTTTATATCTCTGCTGGGGTCTTGGAAATCAGGTGTACAATTGAAGTGAAGTATTTAAAATCAGAAGCAGGTAAAATTCTCCAGGTAAAACCCCCACATCCTCCCAGATCTGAGCAGTGCCCTTTTCTAGGCAGTTCAGCCACCTTTAAAAAATTACTCCACTTTTACAAGTACCAGAGCAAAGGAGTTAATTAACAGGGCACTTAATCACATTTCCTGGCACCAATACATCAGCTACAGGTGTCATTTCCATTAACATCCTCCAATATTTATATTTTTCAGGACTCTGTAAAAGTGCTGTTAATGGAGTTGAGAAGAAGAGATAATTTTCTTGCTGCAGCGAGTCTGTGTGATTAAGTGCTCAGGCTCTGGTAACAAATGAATGCAACAACCTTTAAATCCTTTCCATACAGACAAATGAATGTATTTCTCATAATAATATTGCTGGAAATCCAGACAGGCCAGTGCATCGTTGTGACTTTCTCTGCATGAGTCAGATTTACACCGCTACACTGGGGGGGAAAAATAAGAAAAGGGCTGGGATGACAAGTGGATAAACAAGTTAAAATAACATCATTTGCACTGTGCCATTTGTATGTTGTCAGCACACACATAATTCCAGAAATTACTGTGGATAAATCCATTCCAGGGCTGCTGCTGGCTCCAGGGGTCCTGATGCTGCCTCTCCATGAGGAATTTGCATGGCAGAGCCACCCAGCCCTTCCCTGCAAGAGGAAAGTGCCACCTCTGCTCCAGCACTGCTGCCATTTCTATTTGATGTCAGTGTTACAGTCTCATCCTCATTCCCAAAACCCTTGTGCTAACAGTGCTTAAGCCTTAATTGCACATTTAATCATCAGAATTGCAGAGTGGCTCGGGGAAGTTGGATGGGAAAAATGCAGTGGGCAAAGACAGCAGAGCAAATCAAACAGCAGAGGGAGGGAAAAGAAGTCATTTTCTGGTTTGCAGAAAATGTTAAACATGTTTTTCAGCCGATGGTGGAATGAGATCCCTGCAAATATCAGCTTAATGCTGCTGAATGCTCTGTGCTTACTGGAGCTAATTATCTACAAATTTATCTGTTTACCTACAAGCTAAAGGACACACTGCCATCAGCTAAACTCAAGCACTAAAAATGAAAAAAATTGAGCTCTGGACTCAGATTTTTCTGTAGCTGGCTGAGTTTTTTTAAAGCTCTGCATATCAAATCTCCACCCCACACAAGAAGTGTTCTGTGTTTGAAGGAAAAGAGAGAGTTTTAGCTTGATAATTACAATACTCGACTGCAAACAGAAAATCCATCCTATCTACAGGTTCTCTGAACCCAGCATTTCAAGAGTCTCAAAGAACTTGCTAAATCACTTCAGTCACCAAGGAAATAAAGGTGACACAGTTGGTGAAATAATGAACTGAAACTGGGAGCTGGGATGTTGATGCTGAGATGTCAGAACTGCAATTCCTGTCTCAGTGCCTGATCTCCTGCAGCATAATTATTTTGAGAAAAGTCAAAATCAGATTTGAAAACAGTCCACAGACAATAGAATAATTCTTACTACAGGTAACCGTTTGTTACTGACACTTCTTCCTCCAGTGGAAGTCTTTTGGTGGCCGTGTAACTTCTGAAAAATGAAACTCTGACTTCATAACTGAGCTGCCAGCTCCAATCACTTTGTTAGAACTGGGTAAAAATACATCTCCCTTCTTCAGAAAAAGTTGTCCTTTTCTCACTGGAAAGCAATTTGTTCAGCAAAACTTTAAAAGCTTTTTCTAAATAATCCAAAGGTATGAAGCTGGTCTGGAGGCTGCCCAAAAAGAGGATGAAGGACACAACCCAACCCCGTGTCTGACAGTGGGAATGGGTTTGCTTTTGTATCCAGCTAAATTCTGCACTCCACCCCCAGAAAATCAATTCCTCCTCTGGTTTAACTGCCACCAAGCCCAAATTGATACTGCAGGGGAAAACTGGAGTGATAAATGAAGGTGGGTTTGACCTTTTTGCTGCAATCTGGCATTACAGAGATGAGCACCTCTGAATCACTCACAAGGCCGGCTGTGCTGCATCCCCCAAGCCCAGGTGTGAACGGCATTCCTGCCTTCCCTGGGAACCCAGGGAGCCCTGGAACCTCTGCCCTGTGGGTTCTCAGAGCTTTCCTTTGCTGCTCAGCCCAACCACAGCAACCCCAGCAAAATTCCTGGTGGGAATTCCCAGCTCTGCTGACACCAATGCTGGCCTGCCTGAGGTTGTGCTTCTCCTTTCCCTCGAGGATTTTCCTGCCACTGCCCTGCTGACATTTCCCTCTTCCAGTTCACCAAATACCATCAGATGTGGAAATCTGAACTTGTCCTGCACTGCACACAACACCAGCCCAGAGAAATGCTGGAATGATCCTCGTGGTTCCAGCTCCCTGGAATCCTGGTGTGTTTTACAATGATTTAAAGGAAAACTTCTTCCTCTCCAATGCACTGGGTGATGAGCAGATGAAAATCTCTCCTGAGCCCTATGAATTATCAGTAGCAAATCTGTGCCTTCTTGATAAATCAGATAAAGTATCTACTTTGCAACCTTTCATTTAATCTACAGACTGATACTATATTGCTCCAAGCTTTATATCATAAAAAAACCCCATGAAAGATGGACAGGCTGTGCTGATGATATTTGACAGCTCTTTGTCCAAGAGAACAGCCTCCAATAATGCAGTTCCAAAGAGCAGAGATTTCCCTGGCTAACATTTGCTGTGACTTCAGATGACTAATGACAGGCTGGGGTACAAAATGACAGGGATAAAGGCCTCCTATCCAGGTTTATCACGAGCCCAAGCCTCTCAAATCGAGCTCATCAGCAGCTTCATGGATTTTTTGTATGTGTACGTTCTTGTTTTGGTGGGGCACTTATCAGCAAATCAATGGAACAAAATGACAGAGAGGAGGTTTAGATGGGATATTGGGAAGAAATTCCTCCCTCTCAGGGTGAGGAGATTGCCCAGAGGAGCCTGTGGTGGCTTTTCTTCATTTATAAATATTTTATAGCTTTAACTGTTTGCTTGGCTTGGATTAGGGATGGAACAGGTTTGATTTGGGTGTGTAAACAGCTCAGAGCTGCATCCAGAGCCCTGATCCAGCCCAGCCCTTTTCTCTCACTCTATTGACATTTCCTCAATCAATCTGGGCTCAGCTGGGCTCTGACACCAGAGCTGGAGATAAATCAGGCACCAGGGCTCCGTGTGCATTCCTGTTCACGCAGCCCTGGTGTGAGATAAAAACCCAGATCAAAACACAGCCCGAGCTCCCACACCTTGTGTGTCATCTTTGGGGTTTTCAGTCAGTAGGTGGAAATGCAAATTTGCATTTAGATATTTAGAAATAGATCTTCAACTGTAGATCTGTCAAATTAACAAATAAATTTAGGAGTAAAATAAATTCTGCCGTTGATTTTTCTACCACTTGCCTAAAACCAAGTATCATGACTGCAATAAAATGTGTCACTGGGACCAAAATTCTTCTACAGCAAAGTCCATTTTGTTCCTTTAGATAAAAAGAGTGATTTTAAATATTTAGGTTTTAAAATAGTAATTTTTAATATTTAGATTTAACTGCACACGTGTTGCAGCAGCATTTTCTGCAAAGGAAAAGTCAACTCTTATAAATGCCATCCTGAGCATCTCCAACTCACCCACGACTCCTCAAGAGCTGAAATGATCACAGTGATTTGTTTTAGGTAGCACACACATAACAAACACCTGAACACATCCCCAGCCCCTACAAACAGAGACAAGCTTTAGTTTTAAAACCTTTCCCAGAGGCTGTTTGATCCCTGATATGTTCAACATTGGTGCTGGGAGACATTTTCAGAAGCAAAGCAAAGCTCTCCTGGCTGAACTTTTAACAGCAGGATTAAAAACTGGGGGGGAAGTGCTTCCACAGCAGCAATGGAACTGAATGTTTTATTATTTTCCCCCCAAGTGTTAATAAAAAGCAGTGTTGGAGTTACCAGCAGTCCTTGGCCATGTGTGTTGGGATTAATAATTTTCCTCTGAGTTGATTGCACCCAAAGGCAGCCAGGTTTATCTTGTAAATAAATATATATTTGTGTGTGTAGGTTGTTGGTCAAAGGCCAGGCCTTACACTGGAGCTTGGTTAAATTCAGATTTATCCCAGATACCCAAAAGACAGCAGAAATTTAAACTCTAAACAGAATTTTAAAACCCCCAAAGCTGTGTGTTGTAAGCCTGGTGTGCACAACCCTGGTTGTTACAGAAAAGGCAGGAAAAGCACCTAAATTTGATGATTTGATGGAATTCTGGACTGTGCTTAAAGGGTAAAACTTGGCAGATTCTAAAACTCCACTGAGCAAGGTTTATCCTCACTTTGCTGAGCTGTGCTGCGAAATCCAACAGGAATTTTTCCTTAAGGAATGGCTGGGAGCAGTCCTGGCCTAGCCTGGAGTCCAACACTGAGCACATCCTGATGTTCGCCTCACATTTATAATGTTTTATTCCATTTTTTATCATGGATGAAATTCCTCTTAATGCTGGGGGAATCCTGCCTGGCCTGTGTTTGGTGTTCTGTACAGCCCCATCAGCAGCCAGAGTTTAATTACAAAATAATTTGGTTTTCTGCGTGACTCACACAATCTAAATAAAGACAAAGTTGGTTGTAAATAATTTCTGTCAGGCCTTATTATGCCTATATATATTCATATTTTTTTTCTCTCTCGTGAATCAGGCTATTAGAATAACATTAGAGAAATTATCTGAACCACTGACTCATGCAAACCAAACTGCTCAGTTCTGTTGTTCCTACAGAAAATGTGGCTTCAGTATTCAGAATTCAGTCTCTTTTTGCCCTTGGATGTGATTTTATTACCACAAAATTGTCAGTGCTTCAGATACACACCATTTCCTGTAATTACTGAATAATTATCCACCACATTTGTACTGTGGAGTGTAAAGGGAGCTCAGATCTGCTCTACAAAATGGGGATTAATAAAGGTTCCACTGGAGATCATCCTGTGGGAAACATTTTTGTACCAGACACAGAATCATAAACAAGCCTTGCAAATCCCTTAAGTGCAGGAATTGATCCCACTGTGTCTGACAGAGGTTTTACTCAGCTTTAAAAAACTGGGAGCTCCTTGACAGCAGGCACCAAAATGAGCTGAATTTCACCTGTATTTTACTGCTTTAATTGCTGCAGCCAAGTGAAAACCCAGCCATGGGTGACTCAGAACTGCAAAACAAAACCTGTATTGAAATTGTATTTTAAGACAAAAACAAAGCTGAAAAGGTGATGCCATGAGTAAGGGATCCTCAGCCCAGCACTCCAAAAGCCCTGAGATGAAAGTGCAGCACTTTGTGACACATTTCATGCCCCAGGTACCCTACAAATGTCCCTCCCTTGCCAGCAGAGAGAATGACAATAAACTCTTGGCATTCTGACCAGGACATGTAAACATTTGTATTGCCAAGAGCACCTCAATGATTCACGAGGTGTTCAGGGGTGAGCACCAGGGTTTGGTTCATGGCCTTCAAGCACAGTTCTCTTGTTCAGGTGAAGGAAACATTATTATTAGAGGTAACAGATTCCAATCTGCAAAAATAAAAAGTCCTTAGAACATGGGGTGCTGAACAGAGTAAGTGCCAACTCAAAAACAATTGCAAATCTTCATGACAGAAAGGTTATTAAAAGGCAAAACCAGGATGCTGTCAAATACTTCCAAGCAGCTGATGCACCATCTGCAAAGTCACTTCCACAATGACAACTCCAGAATAAAAAAAGTGTTTCCTGCACGTTCTGCTTTACACATATAAAAATACCAAATGATAGCTTGGCACAGGAGCTCTGCAAACAACAAAAATTCAGAAGCTGAGCTGAAAAATGTTGAGATGTAATGACTTGCAAACACAATTGGCCAGAGCACACAAGGAAATTGGACATCCCAGGTGCAAAAAAGCCTTTTTGTAGCAAGGACTAAGCCAACAGGAAAAATGCATCACACACATAAAACCCTAAAGGGTAAGAAAATAAAGGGAAAAATCAGATCTGTGGCACTGAACAATTTTCCCTGAACACCAGCACTGTATTTATGGCCAATCTCAATTTTAGGATCAAAGAGCAGCAAGCTCTCCACACCCTGCCATGGCAGGAGGGTTGGAAACAAATCATCTTTAAGGTCCCTTCCAACCCAAACCATTCCAAAACCCATTTTTTTCCCCACAATGAAGCCATATCCATCCTGTGGCCTAGCTGGAAGTGCCAATCATTTGAAATCCCTGCAGAGCTGTGAAATGCTCAGCACAGCAGTGACTTTGGAACTGTCACCATCCAATTAAATCCCTGCAGCAGTGGCACTGCCAGCCTGGCATGGGCTTGCCCAAAATTGGGATTCCCAGATCTTTGATGCCATCTGCTGGGTGCTCCTCCTTATGGGTCAAACTCCAGCAGTTTTCACCTGGAAAAATCACCCCTCTTTTGTGCTTTCTTTGGTTATAAAGACAAATTAAGCCAATTAAGACATTTAAAAATTACATTCAACTCCTCCTAGTGATGAAGGCACAGATTAGGGATTGATGCTGACACTGCAACAAAACTTATGAACTGTGACATCAATTTGCTACATAAATATGGATTTAGGAGCTGTTCAGGAAAATTAGAAATTAAGACTCACCACTGTGACTTGCAGCAGTTTTTGGGATTCCCAAATACAAAGCAGTAAATGAGTGAATATGGGGGCTCCAAAAGTGTTTCCTCACTACCGAAATGAGCTTTAAAGAGCTCTTGTTTGTCCTCTGGCAAATTCCTGACACCTGAGCTGAGGGTGAAACACAGAGGATGAATTTAGGAGCTCCAGGAGGGCTCTTAGGAACACCTGAACAGCATCACTCCCTCATCATGTCCCCTGTATCACACAGCTTTGATCCAACAGCTGCTCCCAAATTCCCTCTTTCCATTTGTTTTAAACCATTTCATGAGTGGAAAACAACATCCAGGAAATCTCCAATACATGCCTGGCTTTATTGCCTTAATAAACAATGCAAATATTCCAATCTTGATGCTTTACCAGCAATGTGAAGTCAGTGTTTTCCTGAATAAATAAATAACTGCAATAACCAAAATAAAAAAGTTCTTATTAAATAGACAGAACTTTAGAGGGAAGTAAAAAAAACCAAACCAACAAAAAGAAAGGGATGGATTTTCTGTTCTCAAATATAATTGCAGCAGTGATATCAAAACATTTAATAACCTAAGGAAAAGTTGGGTGTTGTGTTTAGAAAAGCTTTAACTGTCCTCAGCCTCCAGATTTATGTTATTTCCAAACTTTGCATAGAGCTGAACTTTGAGGTCAGACAACACGCTCTGGATCGACTCCACCCGGGATTCCAGCGCTTCAATTTCCTCTTGTAAACTCCTCTGAGAAAGAAAAAACAAATAAAAATCAGTTCTGTACAACAAACTGAGCCAGGTTTCTCAGCAACACAGAACCAACAAAGAGGTGCCTCTTTTCCAACTTATTGCCAGGTCTGGCTGCAGGATTTATTGCTGGAGTGCCTTTGGGGTGACTCAAATCCTAAATCCAACATCAACTCCAGACTGTGAAAGCTCCAGAGGATGCACAGATCCCAGCCCAGTGCCCAGCACACAGACAGCACAGCAGCTCCAGACAAACCTTGGCCTCCTCCAGCATCTCCTGAGTCTCCTCCAGGGAGTGACTGATGAAGACATCCCCAATCTGGTAGGGAATCAGGTGGGAATCAGCATCATCCAGCAGCATGATGTCATCACAGGCATCCTCCAGGTTCTGCAGCTGCTTCTGTTTGCCAGGACACAGAAAGAGGCTCCCTGGTAAAGCCTTTCAATGGACACAAGGAACCCAGAGAGGCTGGATTTTGGGAACAAATCCCACCCACCACCAGCACATCCAAGAGATCAGTTTCAGAGCTGGAATTCAGCAATTCCATCCAGTAGAAACTCCTAGTCAGCACTCATTATCTGTCATTAACAGAATAATTAAGTGTCCAGGCAAGGGCAATACAGCAGGTTTAAATGTCACTTATATCTAATATTAGTGACATTTATTAATTAATCTGATATTTTACCATTCTCTATTTCCAAAGTATCAGAAACCTCATATCAGAACCCAAACATTACTTAAACTCACAGTAACTCACTGCTGCTAATTTTCTATGTTCCAGCTGAAAATTAATTCAGGCCAATGAAAAGGTCATGAGATCTGAAGCAAATGTACCTTTTTCACTTCTATTTCTTCTTTCAGCTCTGTGATCCTGCTGGTGTTCCTTGCAAACTTATTAATTTTCTGTTGATCTTCAAAGGTGACATTGACATCCTCTGCAGCCTGCGAGGAGGAGAGGTCACAGTGATGATTTCAGTTCTTACATTAACTTGAGTTTCACTGCAAGGATACTCCTACAAAGTGATGGAGAACAGTCTGACAGACACCACATTCTGCTTATGCACCTGACTGCTCAAAGTGCCTCTTCAAGGACACCAGAAATACCCGCATTTAGCTGGGTAACATCCAATTAAAACACTGGCCAGCCACAGCAGCCTAAAGGCAAAACAGGTTCCTTGGCACTGATGGCTGAACTGGACACCCTGCTCTGAGTTTTCTCTGCAGAGAGACCACGAACAGGAGCAGTCAGTGACATACAATACAGAACGGCTTCAAACTGACAGAGAGGAGGTTTATTTGGGATATTGGGATGGAATTCCGCTCTGTGAGGGTGGTGATGCCCTGAAATTCCCAGAGCAGCTGTGGCTGCCCCTGGATCCCTGGCAGTGCCCAAGGCCAGGTTGGACAGGGCTTGGAGCAGCCTGGGACAGTGGGAGGTGTCCCTGCCGTGGCAGGAATGACGGAATGAGATTAATTTTGAGCTCCTTTCCAACCCAAGCCATGATGATGATGACTCCATAACTAACCACCCTCTCAGAGAATAAATTTCTCCTCACATCCACCCTACCCCTGCCCTTGTTGTTTAGGGGTAGCAGCACCAGCAGAGGCTCCGCAACGCCACCGAGCCCGCGGGACAAGCGCGGTGCCAGAGCCCGACCCCGATCCCAGCGCCCTCAGCTCCCGAGCGGCGGCCGCGCCGTTCCGGGCAAGGCTTGACCCAGCCGCGCCCGGGGCTGCGGGAGGCAGCGGAACAGAGCCCGGGGGGCAGCGGAAGAGCCGAAACTTCCTCGGGAGGGATCGAACTCCTCCGGGAAGGGAGCAAATCCTGTTCCAAAGGACCGAACCCCCCGGGCCCGCTCCCCACTCACCGCCTTCTTCATGGTGGCGGCCATGTTGGCGCTGAACCACCCATGGAGGGCCGAACCATCCGCCCTCCGCGCACAGGAGGAGCAGCGGGGGTGGGAAAAAGAAGAAAGAGGAGGAAAAACTCCAGGAAACGGCCGCGACCCTGTGCAAATCGGGGATTATCTCTGTTCGCACCGCTCGCAGCGGGCGGAGTGTCCCGAGCGGCCTCGGGGCACGGAGTGAANTGGGTTAATGGGATCATGGGATATTGGGATAATGGGATCGGATCGGATCGGATTGGATCCATGGGATGGGATATTGGGATATTGGGATATTGAGATGGGATCCGTGGGATGGGATATTGGGATATTGGGATATTAGGATATTGGGATATTGGGAGAATGGGATGGGAAGGGATTGGATCCATGGGATGGGATATTGGGATATTGGGATATT
>VXBC01004293.1:0-36330 GCA_013399945.1 Ploceus nigricollis
TCTGCAGGGAAGGGCCGGGGGCGCTTCGCCCCCTGCCTGTGCCGGCTCTTTCTGCCGCTCGCCGCTCGCCGTAGCCGGGGGAGAGGTGGGTGGGCGCGGGAAGCCGCGGCGGTTGCCGGGGTAACCGCCGTCACGTGCCTCGGCGCGCGGTGCCGCCGGCGTCAGGCGAGCGCTGAGTGCCGCGCGGCCATCTTGGGTGAGGGCGGGATTGCAGGGCGGAGTTCCAGGGCGGGGGCGGGGGCAATCCTTGAGTTCGTCGGTGGGAAAAGACCTCCGAGGTCATCGAGTCCAGCCGCTGAGCGAGCGCCACCATGGCAGCTGGACCATGACCGTAAGTGCCATGTCCGGTCTTTGCTTAATCATGTCCAGGGACGGTGACTCCACCACCTCCCTGGGCAGCCCATTCTAATGTCTAATCACGTTTTCTGTGAAGAAATTCTTCCTGATGTCCAACCTAAGCCTCCCCTGGCGCAGCTTAAGACTGTGTCCTCCTGTCCTATCACTGGTTGCCTGGCAGAAGAGACCAACCCCACCTGGCTACAGGTGGTTGTAGAGAGTGATCAGATTCCCCCTCAGCCTCCTTTCCTCCAGGCTCAGCATCCCCCAGCTCCCTCAGCTGCTCCTTGTAGGACTTGTGCTCCAAACCCTTCACCAGCTCCATTGCCTTCTCTGGACTCTCTCCAGCACCTCAATGACTTGTAATGAAGGGCCGCAGAAGTGGGCTTGATTCAGAAGAGACAAGATTTGAGGAGTGGCCTCCCCAGTGCTGAATACAGGGGGACAATCACTGCCCTGGTCCTGCTGCTCACACAATTCCTGATACAGGCCAGGATGTCACTGGTGGGGTGCCTGGCCCTGGCCCTGGCCCTGGCCCTGGCCCTGGTCCTGGTCCTGGTCCTGGCTGTGGCTCTGGTTCTGGTTTTGGTTCTAGTTCTGGTCTCGGTCCTGGAAAAGGACATGTCAAATAGCTTGTACAGGAAAGCAGGGAAGCAAGAGGTAGGGTAGTAGAGTGCTGAGAGAAATATTTCCATGTACACTGATGTGAGAGGTACTTTCTCCTGTCCTCAGTTTTACACAGATCCAGACAGTTTGTGTTCTGCGTGATGAACTTCATCAGAAAAAGCAAATAAACAGACTGCCAGTTTTCCCCAAAGAGGAGATGAAAGGATAAAGATAAAAGCTCTGCTGGGTTACCACAGTAACCAGCTTCTGACATATTCTGGTTCATGCTCCAGTCTGACAAGAGCTGGGTTTGAAACAACTGGCTGAAAATGCCATGGGGGCTTATGGGGATGAGAGGAGGGGAGATACAGGACTTCAAAAGCTGCTCTAAACTTACAGATGTCACTTCCATTCAGAGCAGTTCACTTTGTGTGTGTTTTTCAGGTTATGCCATTGGCCTTTTAAGAAAAACAGCTGCCTCACTGCTCCAGTACCAGGTTCATGACAGTGCTGTCCATATCCTCAGCCATGCTGATCACTCAGATCGTCTTGCACTGGAGCACTGCTGTTTGCACTCATGCAATGCCAGGTCATTCCCTCTCTGATCCCTTCTTGCATCTCCCATTTCTCCATGTGACAGTGATGGTTCCAGACAGCACGGGACTGCCGGCTTTTTGTAACTGCTGATACAGTTTTATCTCAAGGAGGCATCTTGATATCAGTTGTGTGCTAGGGTAGCTGTGTGCTGAGCCATCCCAGAGCTGTGTTCTCCACAGCATGACTCCCTGCAGGACTTCTCCCATGGGTTTCTCCTCTCTGTCCTCTACTGGAGGGACTAAGCAGTTCTCAGCTGCCTGCTGGCTTCAAATAGTGTCGTGCTGTGGGTAAATCTTGAGCCCCATGTGTTCCTTTCATCTGTGCCTCATTGGTAAACAGCAGATCTCTCCATTTCCAACCTCACTGCCTACTGCAGGGATCTGGCTGCTGGGTCTGGAAAGCTAGGATTTTGCACAGGGAAGTAAGATGAATGACTCTATTAAATAAACATCACTGCTCTGTTTATTCTTTCAAAAGAACAGATTAAAAAATACCAGAAGATGCATTTTAAATGCATTAAAAATTCTGAGCAAAATAATGCCTTAAATACAATGCTCATGTAAAATAAATCACATGGCTTTTTTCTACACAGGCACATGGAAAGCAAAAGCATATTATTATATCATTATTTATATGGCACCATATGCTAAGTCTGGAACTTAAAGACTTTGAAATAAATAAGAAAACACCAGCTGCAGATTAGCAATACACTCCTTTATTGGGAGTCACTGTGTAACTGTGGCTATCATTCCTGCTGTTAAGTTAAAACTTAAATAAATTGTCAGAGAAATAAGATAGCCATTAGAGATTCAGTGTCTGTCTCCTGGGGACGCTTTTTCTAACAGCTGTAACAAAGACCTGCTGCTGGTTTTGTCCTATCTCTGTAGTAACTCACTGCATTTGTCCCTGCAGTATCGCACAGTTGTTCAGTAGAGATGGTTGAGCTGCTCACTATAAATAATGTTGGTTAACAATGCGGCCCCTTTTGGGTTAATAAATTATGCTCAAACCACTCTTGAGCCTCTTTGATTGGTTTCTTGCAAGTCTGCAGTGGAGAGTTGGAAGAAATCGCTTTCCACAGTCTGTTTAATTTGAATATTTCTTCTTATTTTATTGCGCTGTAAATATACCTATATAATATCCAGATCCTGAAAATGCCTATCTCAAATTCCAGTCGCCTCATCCGCTACTTGAAAATCGTAATGAGATGCATGGATGAAACATATCAGCAAATTTAAATGTCATTGCTTAAAGGGGCAGAGGGCCTTGGTCAGCACCATGCTGGGAGATTTGTTCCTCTCCTTTGTGTGGGATTTGCTGTCTGAAGCTGGGGTTTCCCCCAGGCTGGGCTTGGTGGCCAGAGCAGGGAGCTCATTTGCCACATGACCCATGAGCTGTAGCAGCCCAGTCGATACCCACAGCCAGGGCCTCACAGTTCTCTGTACGCTGCAGCCCCAAAACTCTCTGACCTGTGCTTTTGCACAGTTGTGGCCAGACATAGTTAAAGCCTTCCTGAGCTCTGGTGAACAAAGAGCAGCTTTAGGTCATGGAGCAATGATCAGAAAAAAACCCCAGGCTGTGAGGCAGAGGCTTGGGGTCCTTGGAGAGACATCGCTGCTCATCTGTGTCCTGACCGGTGACTCTGTGAGAGTCATGAGGCTGTCCTGCACATTGGTTCCTTACCTCACTGGTGGGTTAATTGTTCTGCCCTCGATCCAGAGGGTTTTTGAGAAAAAAATAGGCTGAGAGGAGAGCAGGTGTTAGTGCAAGAGAGCGGAGAAAGCCAGCTCCTGCATGAGGTAGAGGGCTGGGGTGCAAGGGGTAGAGAGGTGTCTGGGGCTGCTGATTTGCACCCAGACTGCTCCTGTACCAGCAAACTTTGATGTGGGTGTGCTTCTGGCAGTGATGTAGGAGACCGTACCCAGGTGTCTGTGCTTGTACAGGTGGCTCTGAGTTTGTGCTGGCAAATGCAGCTCTTCCCCCAGCACTTCCTGCAGCTCGGGCTCTGCCCGCATTTCCCAGCAGAGAGCAGCAGAGTCTCGTAGCTGCTCGCAGGGCCTCGGAGTGCGGCAGCCTCCGAGACCTTCTGGCAGCACTTGCCTCCGCAAAGCACAGCAGTAAACCTTCGCTGAGCTCGCAGGCATGTCAGGCCTGTCAAGAGCATTGGTGTGGGCAAACAGAAGACACATGCTCTCAATAACGAAGATTCGGGGCTTTTCTCAAAACCAACATGTTTGCAGAAATCAGTGAGACCTTTCTTCAAGGGGTGTTCTCCAAATTGTCTTTCTGCTCAAAGTTTGCTGAAAGGGAGTGCCTCAAGTATGGCTTCAGAAAGTGGGGGCAACAGGATAAGCAAACCTCTTTCGTAGATGACTGGCATGGACTAGGTAACCCTTCAAGGTCTCCTTCAGTCCAGTCTGTGGCAATGCAGGAAAGAGATATGTTATTGGCTTCTGTGTTTGGAAATATTTGCATTGGGACCCTGTTTAGCCTGCCTTAGATTTAACCTTTCTGTTAAAAATAAAGTTTCAGCTGACTCTTTTTCCCTCATTTGTAATGTTACCAGGAATGTTACTGGAGATAAAGATGAATGAAAAAAGTGGGGTAGTTTCTTTGCCAAGGTGTCAAACCTAATTAATCGGTGTCTAGTTTAGAAAACATTCTCAAGGAAAATAAGACTTTGTTCCCTGTTTGGAAATTGATCTGCTGTTCTTATGGCATTTAAATAAGTCAGATTTGGGATTGTATTAGAAGCTCCTCCGCAGTTTTAACTGGGACAGGTTTTGTCATTCCTTAATTGTCCCATTCTAGTTCCTGAAACTATTATGGTTTTATATGTTCTCTTGGAAAATAATCACAGACCTTCTGGGAGGCCCAGTCCTTGTAAGGCAGAGGGCTTAAGTTTGGTCTCACCATCACATGGCATGAGAGAGAGGGGATGCTGTGTTCTGGCTGAAGTTCACAGTGAGCCTTCATCCAATCCTGGCTCCATCAGCTGTGAAACCCCTGAAGGAAGGAAGGGTCCAGATGTGAAGTTCAGCTGAGGGAGTGGTGCCTGTGGAAGATGCTGGGCATAATGACAGCGGCTGGGTACTGAGAAGACTCCGGTTTGCCTTTTGCTCCATCCTTTGAACACTGCCTCATTGCTGTGCTCCCCTCTGCTGTGAGCCCATTCCTGGCATTGGAACAGGGAAGCAGGCATGATACGGAAAAGGATTTTGGAAGGCAAAAGTATCATACAGTGACAGCAAGACCCTGGATAACCCTGTCAGTAGGTCTCTCTTGAAGAGGCTGTAATCCACAGATGGTTCTGAGGGGCTTTCTGCATTCCTCAAAGTCTTGTAGCCAGAGAACCCTCTTCACCCTCTCTTCACCACACCCCCTTATTTGGCATGTGTGCCAAGCTGATTTAAAATATGATGCAGACCACCTCAGCCCTGGGGTCATTCAGCTGGCCTCTGCAGCCTCCCACCACTCACCCTAGGTAGGATCTGTCCTTCTTTATTGATGCAAATGATACTTTGTCTCTGAATCGTAGCTGTACATGGGAGAGGTGCAATTAGCTGCTGCAAGGGGCCAGGCCTGTCTGCCTTCCCTTGTTTAACAGAGGCTTTAATTAAAGACCCCCTGATGCCAGAAAGGCACATTAATTATTCATCTGAAAACATTTACATAGAGTCCCCCGTTTCCCTTCTTCAATAAATTATCAGCTTCACATCTCCATAATTCATTGAAATGACTAAAAATACATTGTCTCAGCCTCCATCACCTCCCTTTTCACTTTGTCTATTCCAACTGTGATGGGTTCAGTATCTTAATGTGAAGGTCTCCTACTGCTCTTAAGTAAAAAGAGAGGATGGAATACAAGGGGGAGAGGGAGAGGGAAAGATTTATCCCCTGATGGTAGTCATGCAGATGGCAGTAATTTTTGGTTTTTTCTTTCCCACAAAACTGGCATGATCCTGAGGTTTGAAGAAGCTCATTGACTATTTCTAATAAGGAAAAATTCACTGAGAGGAGGAGAAAATATGTTTCCAGGGGCAGAGGAGGTCTGGGTTTAGATGTTTTCTATGCTCAGATGTAGACAGCCTGTGTGATCCTTAGCCCAGCGGTTAATCTCCCTAGATAATTTCTGTACCTCACCTGTAGACCAGGCCAACAGTTCCCTCTCTGCCTGGTAGAGGGATGGTGCTTTACTAATTATAAGCTGTTCTAATATAGGTGTGTGAAAGAGGAAAAAAACCAGATAAGGTTAGGCAGAGGGAGAAGGTTTGCAGCAATTCACAACAAAGATGTCACTGCAGGCACAACTGAGGGAAAATTCACTGCAAATGGTTTTCTCCAATGCATTTCACTTTGTGACAAAGTGAACTGTCACATGAGAGAGGAAAAATCCAGTCCTCTGAGGGCTTGTTTACATGGGGAGTTAAGACAAATTAGTGTGAGGTGTGAGGTAATGTGCAGAAGTTGAAGTGCACTTAACTTCTGTGTGGGGGCTCTGATACAGAAGGAAAATGGCCACAGTTCACTATGGTGACAATTAAACAAAAGCAAAGCAAAGGTCACTTTATCTCCATATATCCATGCAGGGCTTAACATGCTTTCATGTGCACTCCTTTCACATCTTTGGTAATTCACCTTAATTTTCATGAATGTTCTAATCTGCAGGGATTGGAGAAGTGCATGCTCCACCTGTCTGAATAACTACTGTTCCTGGAAAACCTGGAGCAGTCTCGATGCATACAGAAATCAGACCAGCTGTGCTCTCCTGGGAGCAGGGAGAGCCAGATGCTGCAAACAGGTGATCTTCAAGGATGATGGGTGGAAGGAGGCAGGATGGACACTGGCAACTTTCTTGGGATGTGGTCAAAGAGGGCATTAAAGAATGAACTGGGAAAGGAGTGTTGACTTCAAAGGAGTCGGTCCACTTACCTTTAAAAGTTCCGTGTTTTCAGAGGGAAATATAAGGTTTATTTTTGGCCCTGAGCACACACAGGAGCTAAATCTGAGACTAAAAATGGGGTGGAACTGATTACAAAGAGAGTGATACACTTCTCTGAAACATTACTTTATTGACTTCTGTGGGGTTTTTTCTTTCTCTTGCCCTTGTTGCTGTTTTAGATAGGCTGTCTTGGCTCAGCAGTGAATAACATGTTGACAAAAACCTTGTCCGATCATGAGGCTATGTCTAAACCTTGGGCACTGCAATCTTAGAGCTGAGAGACCAGAAGCCCTTCCCGCATTCAATACATTGATTAAGTTTACTAAGATATAAATATCATCTATTGCTTACCAATTAAATTATAGTTCATATTATTTTATTAAGGCATCTGAATTAACATTCTTCTGGACGTAAGAGAAGCATGTTTTTGCAGGCAATAGTTAAAAGCTCCCATCCTTTTCTTCCATCTGAACAAATTGGATTAAAAATTTCTGTAGTGAAGTTTTTTAGCACTTACATTTTCTGTGGACACCCCTTAAAAATTGTCCAGGCGATGACTTTCATCCAAATGTATGTAAGTATCAGTCTTGAGATACCTCACTCACAATCCAGCCTTTGCTGTTAAATTTGAATTGGCCTTAACATGCTTTGAAGTAATAATCAGTGCTCTGTCTCCAGGGGGATAGGACAATATGTAATTGGCTTAAACAGAAGGAAGATCTCGTTAGACATTAAGAAGCCTTTACTAATGGTACAGTAATTAAGCACAGGAATAAATGGCTCGAAGCCTTCTGCCTGTAGAGAAGTTTGGATGAACACACTGAATCTTGTCTTCTCCCACAAGGAAAGCGGAGATCATTCTTTGCAGTTTCTTTCAACTATGTTTTCTATGATTCTGCAAATGTCCACAAAATTTTCTTGCCAAAAGTGGCAATAGCAGCATTTTCATTGCCACCGCATTGTCATTGAAAATGCTGCCCCATCAGTGCCCCAGCGGAAGAACAAGCTGAAATAACAGAATGCCAATGAGAGCATCCTTTCTTTCCAAGCTGGCAGGAGCAAGCCATTCTGGAAGGTGATGTACATCTTCCATAACCCATGCTCCAGCTTCCTTGGTTGAGCCAAATTGTCTTCCCTGCTTGTCAAATGGGAGAAGTGTTAACACTGTAATTAGAAACATTAAAGCAATCAAAATGAGCATACAGGCATAATTAAGGCACTATTGGTTTATGTCCCCTGCAGGCATTCTTTTAGAATAAATGACTTTTTGGTTTAATTTAAGCCTCTTCCAAAACATCACTAAAACAAAGGGGCAAAGGAGTTTCTATCCATATATTCACCAGTAAAACTACTTAGTTTTCAATCTCATAACCTAGTTTATACTGGTAAAATTTCCCTGCACTGACAAAATAGAGGGTATTGCTTAATAAAGAGCTTAGCTTGAAAAGAATGAGTTGGGTCTGGACAACAAGAATCAAAGAGGAGCAAGAGAGACTTCCTTGGCTCTGGATCAAGCCCTTCATAAAAGAGAAATTAGCTACACTTTGCCAGTGTTGGACGTGATGTTATGAAAGTGCCATTTTTCCCTGAGAAAGAAAGGTACACAGAATAATTAACAAGGCTGGAAGAGTTTTTTTCCAACCTGGGTGGGTGAATAAAGGAGAGATGAAGATCAGGAATATTGGGTGAGTATGGAGGAGTTGCAACTCTTCTGCTCCTCTGTAAGTCTAGAGTGGTCTTCCACTATGAAAAAGGTTGAGCCCCATTCACAGGGCTCACTGAGTTAAGCCTTGGAGAAGTAGATGTTCAGCTGCTGAGGCTGAGCTGTGTGCAGAAAGTAGCCACAACTTGTCTAATTGAGAAAGATAGGCCCAGCACCGTGTGTGCATGTATATATGGCGTGATTTTGGTGCTGACAAAGAAGCACAATTGGCACCCATTAGAAAAGTTCTGCCTCTTGGTTCCTCATTCTGCCATAGGAATACTTTTTCTTGTGAGCCTGGTAGTTGTAATGGCCAATTCAGCCCGAGAAAAGGGGCTCAGGGTTACCCAAGGGTCAAGGCAGAGTTGCTTGCACACAGTGGCTTAGTATAGAATGGGAATATGCACATCCAAAATGTGGGAATATTTTCTGTCCTGGCTGTCTTCAGCTCACAGGAAGGTTGAGTGACTGGAGAACTGGCATGTGGACTTTATTTGAGGATTATGTTAACCTTCCCACTGGTGGGAGGTTACAGGGTCTACTGAGTATTCCTAATGGTCTGGGAAGAATATTCAAATTTGACCATCTCTGCAGGGATTTGATCTTACAATATGTTCTCAGAAATGTCTTCCTTGTGTCCAGTCTTCCCTGTTTTAATGAACTTCGGATCTTTGATTTATCCTCTGATAAGATCCCATGTAAACCCTCAGTCTGTCTGATATAGGCGAGAAACATAACAGAGCCAGCTAATGGTGGTGCAGATGGAAGAACAAGGCCACTTTCTTAGAGGACCTGCCTTCCTGACAGGGTTAACAAGGCCTGTGTTAGCACTGTGGGGTCACTGTCCCACTCATGGCTATTCCAGACTCAGCTGTTTGCCCATGAGCCAGAAGAGTGACAGCTCCACAGTTGGCATCTCCCACCAGTGGTTCCTGGACTTCGTTGCTGTGAGCTGCAGGCTAAACTCATCACATATTCCTTCATGAAGGTAGCATGACAAGCAACAGGTACTGCAGGATACTGCTGCAGCTTCCTGGTCCTAGAACTACCCTGACAGATACCAAGTGGTATTCATCAGGATCTGAATGTTCCTGTGCTGGGCAGCTGAGAAGAGATGGCAGCGTAAGCCATAGAGGTAAAAGACTCTGAGTCTGAGTTTCATTATAGTTCTTCATGCTAAAAATGAGCCATGGTAAGAGTCAATGGGTGTACCCTTCCTACTCAAAACTGACTAAGCAAGAGGTTCGGGGATGCAAGGGGAATTTTTTTGCCTCATATTTTGGGACACACATGAAGACTAGAGCTGTGGAAATGAGATTTGTCTTTGCTCACTCTAGCTCTGGCTAAGATCTCTGCAGTCATAGAATGACTAGGGCAAGTAGCTCCTTTATCCCAAAGCTTTGCCCTGTTAGCGAGGCTGCTGCTTCCCCTGCTTGCTTGGCAGGTTGCCTGGGTTAGGATTGCTGAAGTTCCTGAATAGGGAAAGAAGCACAATAGAACCTTTATGCTGGAGATTCTCCTGCAGCACCTCTGCAGAGGGGCACAAATGCCACTCCTCTACCTCACTGTTTTTTTGTCCCTGTCCCCAATGGCAGCTGACGTGCCATCTGTACAGAGCAGACTGATGGCCCTTTCCCTTGCCCTCTGCCCTCTGCAGAGGCACGGGGCTGGCAACTGGCTGCGACAGACGGGCAGAAGGACAAGGTGAACGTCACAGGCAGCACCAAGAAAATCCATCTGAAACCTTGCTCCATATGGGGAAGTACAGTTCCAGCTGTTCAGCCTTTGGAGTAAGCTGGCTCTGAAGCTGCTGCTACCCTGGCTGTAATGCTAGGCAAGCACAGCCCCATCAGAGCTGGTGAATAGGGGGAAAGCAGCAGGGGTAGCAGCATCACGCTGGTACAAGGAATCTCGTGATGCTATTGCTCCCCATGATTATGCTGTTAACAGCCAAGCAGGGTGGAGTTTAATGAGCAAAGGTAGATGAGAAAAGGAAAACAACTGAGACAAATGATGTTTAAATGTGATGGCTCATTAAACAAAAGCTCTCTGCTATGTTTCTTTCCTTGGTAGCAACAAAAGGGACAATGGCCATAAGTAAAAGGCAACCCACTGACAACAGGAAGGATTTATAGAAAGCAACACACTTAATTTAGCTGCTCCAGCACGAATGAGCAGAGATATTTTGCATCAAGTAACTCAAGTGAAGGATTTTGCAATGTCTTTGTATGAGACAGAGTGCTCTTTTCTGCCCAAACCCTAGGAGCTTCTTGCTATTTGAATATCAAGGACAAGTCCTGCTTTTCTTCACATCTGAATTCTTGTTGTCTTCAGCAGATGTTTTGCAGTGCAGAAGTCAATGCAGTGTGAGCTGGGGGCCTCATATTTATGTGTCAACCATCTTGTCTGGCCTGGCTTAACAATGCCTGCCTGTGGGGCCTTGATCCTGACCAGATACTGTAGCTTTTACTGAACTGTAGGCCTTCACAGATTTTGGGAAGTTAGGCTAATCAATTCTCCTTCAAAAGATAGCAACAGCTTCACTAGTGTCCTTCCTGACAGATGTAAAACCACTTCTAAAAGCATCTGTGTGGTAGAGGCTCCACACCCCCACAACATAGCAACTATTCCAGTGTTTCATTGTCATTATCCACCTTGTCAGTATATTGCCCTCTCCAGTCAGGATATGGAGGACAGACTGTTTCCTCCTTCTTTGGCAAAGCCTTACTATCGATTGTGTAGTAGATTGCCTTTCAGCTTTCCAACAACATGTGAGAAAAGATCTCCATAATGTTCATCTGTCTTACAAGGCAAATGGCTGCTCTGCATTTGTATAAATCATGGAACTCTGTGTGATTTTCTGCCTGAAGAAAAAGATACAGTCTTTCTTAGTGAAGTTCCTACTGTGTTATTTATGAGACTGGTGAAGGCAATAGTCTTCAGGCATGAAATACCTGATCCCCTAGGAGCTCCCACCATTAAGCTCTTGACCTGAGAAGTTGGCCCTGCAATCCAGCCAACAGGAGGGGAGATGGGTCCCTGGACTTCTTTGCCGGTTCAAAATGTGTCAAGAATGAGAAGGACTGAGTACATGATCCCTTCTGATGTTAGGATATCTTGGATAACAAAAGAATGATATCTTTACTGTTCTTTACTTGTTTTCTGCATGGGCAACTCAGCCTTATCAGAGATGACATTGTCCAGTACTGGAAAATTTAGTCATTTGGATGCTGCAGAAAGTATGCTGCTAGGTCTCTCCATAACGAAAACCAACAACTTCAGAGCAGATGCAGAGAGATGAGATTTAAACCCCCTATTCACTGGCCTTTTTGAAGGTCACGTGCCAAGGAACTAACACAGATTCTAGTATTCCTGGTGAAATGATGGTACACAACAGCAGTGGTTTTGTTGGTTGTGTTCTGCACATGGCTGCGCTGACATTGTAAACCACAGTAAAACAGGTGACTTCGTTCTGTCTGATGTATCAGAAGGTCTTCTGTCTCCAAATGTCATTTGATCCCAGAGGGATTGAACTGATGTGAAAGCAGCTTTCATCAACATCCCCTCTGTTCCAAGTGAGGAGCTTGCACCATTGGAACTACCTATTCACAAATCTCATGGGAAGGCAGCCAGCAAAATGCAGTGTCCATACAGAAAGTGCTTATTGGTTAAGAGATGGCAACTCTGTGGACAGGAGAAATGCTGCTGAGACATTTATCTACAAATTTATCTACAGTGTGGAGTTTAAACATTCAGTTCTCACTTCCGTACTGCATCGCCTACTTAGTGGAAGTCAAAATGTTGCAGTTGAGCAACATCTCATTTTGTGCATAGAAATCAATGATCTGATTGATTGCCCTCAGACTGGTTTTTGTTCAAAATTGCTGAAGCCCCATTACCTGGATGATATGAGTCAGAAAAATTAAAGTCTCACTGATTATGGTGTTATAAGGCAATCTGAGTCTGCAAAAGAATCACCTACATATTTGATATCAGGACATGTTGTGTTTGCAATTTGCACTTTGAAGGCAGATACCTAAGTCTAGAGCAAGCTACAAGAAAAGTAGACCACAACAATAAGGCAAGGCCAACTGAATATGCAGTGACGGAAGCATGTTTCACCTTAGAATATTGGCAGTGAGTGAATTTCCAAAACTTCTTACTGACAGCAAGATTTACCTCCAACTGCATTGCTAAAGTGTGGGTATGTGGAAAGCTCTGACACTGCAGAGATCAGCAGAGATCCAGTCAATGCAGGTGGTGCATTGGAGAGTTGTGCTGCTCTTGTTAGACACAGTAGAAACAGCTGATGGGTTGAATGGCTCTCCAGAGTCTGCAGCCTGTATTGACTCCTTTTCTGTTGACTGAAGGCAGACATTTGGCCCCAAGGTCACAGGCAGGTGCCCACAGTCCAGACAGCCACATCTCACACTGTCTGTGAGTACACACAGTTCTTCTCACTCCTCAGCTGCAAACCTCACCTTGGTGTGCACTGCATCAGTCAATAACAAAAGCAAGCAGCTGGAAAAGGTGGTTGCTGAAGAATAATCTCCAATTCCCTGGGAATAATATCAGTTTAGTGTTTAAGACCAGTCCTTCCACCTTATTTCACACCATAAGGATGTAGAAAGTATTTGGAGACTGAGTCTTGAGTCGGAATGTCTTCTGAAGGGTATTTTCACAAAACATTCAATCCCAGAAGTCAAGAATGTATAAATGTATATATAAATGTCTTCCCCCTTGCAAAAGGGAAACCTTTTGCCCACCCTGTCTATCTAATAAATTACTTCTTCTCCTGACTTTGCTCTGATGGATTTCCTAGAGTTTTCTTATTTCTTTCCAGGTGGCCTCCCTCCAGTTCCACATCTACTGATGACCACATTTTCTTCCTGTGTCTGTTGAAGGCAATGACCACTATATCTGCTCCAAAACAGCTCCCCGTGGACAGATCCAGGGAGCTTCTCATGACAAAGAGCAATTTGATGTTCATACAGAATATGCTGGCATGTAAACCCACCAAGGATGACCAGAAGAAATGGTACCTGACTGTCTTCATAAATTTCCTCAAGTGCCTGGTGGGTAGCAGAACATGCTCTTGCCAATGACCTCTGAGATTGCAGTATAAAATTAACCTAAAGCAGCTAAAAAGCAACTGGAGGGGAAGGATGTATTTTATGTCAATTCAGTCAAAAAGTCCTCAGAATTAGTTGCCTGAAGTGTTTGGGAAAGCTGACAAAGTATAATAGCACAGAGACTATTTTCTTGCTTCTTAGCAAAGACAGCATTAATCGTCTGGGCTTAATATAGCCTTCCACATGCCAACTGGGTGGAAAATTATGGCTGGTATTAGAAAACCACTTACCATGTGGACAGGCTTAAAGTGCAATAAGCTGTGGGGTGTGGATGCAGATGGAGTATGCCTAAGGACAAACAGTGACCTTGAGCATTGTATGCCATGTCTCTGGAGATATAGTGCCTCTTCATTATGAACCCTGACAGACATGGAGCTCTTCATCAGTGGTGGGGCAAGGAAGGACTTAGATTTGGAGCCAGGCTTGAATTTTGCAGTCCAGGTATTTCTAGAGATGTCTGAGCATGAGAGATTTACTAGAATGGGTTGTATATACCGTTATAATATCTGTATTCGTAATGTATAGGCCAATATATATCAAGAGTGTTTCAGAGAGAGAATCCACTGCTTTGGATGTTTGCAAGAACAGCATGTATAGAAAAACCCATCCTTTTCTGTACCCAGCCTGGCTTGATTGGTGTATCTTCTACCAATAGTTATTCTTATTTGGTAGAAAAGGAGCAGAAGTATGGCTGAGTATCTCATCTGAGACTTTGTCTTAGCACTTGAAGAGTGCAGAGTGTATCAAATAAGGTCAAACCCTTTAACACCCTGCGTTGTAACATCTGTACAACACAGCTTAGAGATTGTTGTTTTGGTATTACTACCTAGTAAAGTGGGCTCAGTGGTGCAGTGCTTATATAACACTCTTTTTTCTGTGCATGAATCGTGTCTCAATCCTGTTTTTCTCCCAGTAGATTTTCTTGAAAGTTATAAATAAACAATTTTAACTAATAAGTTTCAGGTCTTGCAATGCAGTCTTCATTGTTCTATCTGTAGCTGGCCTCTTTCGTTATGCAGCAATCTCTCTTGGTGGTCTCTGATGAGGAGATCAATTTTAAGAGCATGATAATAAATATACTGTCGTTAAAGTCTTTTGGACAAATGTAAATCTTTGCTAAAATTAGAAGACATTCAGCGCAGTATTTCTGCAGTTATCCAGACACTGACATACAACATCATCACGTAGACTGAGTCGAGCGGAAGGCTGATTCATGGATCAGGATTTTTGATAATCAACCAAGACTAGTATTTAGGTAATTATGTCTGTAAAGGATGTTATGACATCTCTATCTTATGTGTAGTGCCAGTTAGCGAGACAGCTTCTTTTTATAACTAAAATATACCTTTCCTGCCTGAAAACATTATGATAATTGTGGGAATGTCTCCTATTACTGAACCACCTACCACTTGATGAAAATGACAGAGCTCAACTTGTGTGAATTAATGCTGAAAGCACAGAGGAGACTGGCTATGGCTCTTCATCTGACTACTGGAAGCATGAAAGGTGGGCTGGAACTGAAAGAAACAATTAAAAAGAAGGGGAAGTGAGAACATCCCAGCATTTCCAAGTGCCATCTTCTCTTGTTAGTGGGCAAGATGACTGCCACTGAGACCCACTAAGCTGAGGGGCTGATCCATGTCTTGCCTTCCAGCTGGAAAAGGGGCACGTGGGAAATGGCTGCATATTGTGCCACTGCTTTGCTATTGCACCTGTCCAGAGATAGGAGCATCCTTTACTGCTGCACATGCTTTGGTGCAAACCCCTCTCCTGGCCACAGCCAGGAAGGGAGAGTTGACTTCATGAAAAGCAGCTGTTGTGCACTTAATGTCTTGTGTTGTTGTTACCAGATGTGTTAGTTTTTCATTATGCTGGGGATCCATTTTCCTTCCCAGCCTAAAACTGGGAAGCATAGCTATGCTCCTCACTGCTAGGCCACCATTTGGGCTGTGAATGGAAGGTCAGCCCTGCCTCCAGACCACAGATACACACTGATCTCTGACCCTCTCACTGGCAGTCTTCCAAAAAACTCTGCCCCATGTTCAGATTTGGGGAGAAGTAGCCTTAATTGTGTGCCAGACCTCCGATGCACACCTTGCAAAATCTTCTGGGGTCTATCTAAATGACTAAATAACCAGGCCCAAGGTGCTTGCTCTGAGCTGGAGTGCTGTAGCTGTGCTGGTGTTCATCTGAACCCTGGTGGTTCAAGCTGCTCACTGTGCTTCTTCCACTGGACGATACCTCACCATTCCTGCTTCCTTCTCCCTTTTCCCTTCCATCCCCATGGCAGGAAAGACTCCTTGGCTTTTAGGTGCGGGTAGGTCACGGCAGATGTGTGTTCTCCTTTGAGACTTGCCCACTGCTTGGCTTAATTAATCCTGACACATTGCAGTTGCTGTTACGGAAGAAACGTCAAGAGAAATTAGACCAGCTGGTAGCATGAAAACTGGGGAAGCGTGGTGCCTCACTTTCCTGGATAAATCTGATTTGCTTTCCCAGCAGGGGCTGTGGGGGACTGGATGGCTGCGAGCAGAAGAGTCTGACCTGTGTCACCTGCTCGTGCCACAGTTGCCTTGCACCAGGATCCAGCAAAAGGACATCAAGGACCTGTTCCCCAAACAAGCCAAGCAGGGGATCTAACCAGCAGCAAATGGCATGGCTGGGCTTTCATGAGAACTAGGACAGCCCTGGGATCTGGCTTGGCTTAGGGTCCTGGTTACTTGAAGCGTAAGGCTGTGAGGAGCTCTGGGGCTTTGTTGAGCTCCTCAGGGAGGAGACAAGCACTACTAAGTTGCTTCTTTATCTTCTTTTATTCTATCTATGAGCACTTTTAGCAGCTGTTTCTCACCATTTCCTTCACCTTTATATGTATTTACTTGAATGTTTTCATATACCAATCAATTTTGTGGGATTTATCAGCAGCTTTCATGCTTTTTTTTCCTTAAAGCAAGCAACCTTCATATTTTGATGTTTCATTAGATCATCACATCTGAGCTCTTTCCTTTCTGCAGTGATCTGATTTAATAAAATGAGAAGCCAGTCTAATAATACACAGTGCAGCTGCACAATGTGGATGCATTGTGAGTGTGTATTTCCCCCATATGAACATCTTCTCCTCTGTGCTCTCCGGTGGCACATCAGTTTGTAAGTGTGCAGATGCCATGAACCTGGAATAGAATTGCACTTGCAGAGAGCTGGCTTTAACACTTAAATATGGCCCAAAGTTCAGGAGCATTTTTTGTGCTGTCTTGGGGATGCATGCAAGTAAAATTTCACCTCTGCTTGATGATTGGCAAAAAGATCTCTTTGTTCTACCAGACAGGCACTTACTTGCCAAGGGCATGTTACTCATACTTAAATATTAAGAACAAGACCTTGCCATGGTATGGTATCTCTAGCTTGAGAAGCTCAGAAGTAAGTTTGGTTTCTGGTAGGATAAAAGGGATATTTTTCTTCTGTTTTGAACACATAGATTGCACATCCTGTTGTGGTGTTGAAGATCTCACTCCTGATTTCTGCGCTGGGCTCAGTGCAGGAGTGCTCCTCTGGGACTCCTCTGGGGAGTGGATCATGAGCTGTGCTGCACCAAGAAGCAGAGAAGAGACCAGGGACTCAGAGAGAAGAAAAGAGAGGAGGAAAAAGAAGGAGGGTTTTGTGAGGGCCATGCCACTCCTTAAGGGACCAAGGCCTGCCTGCAGCAGATGTTTTGGTAGCTGTGATGGCACTGTCAGGTTCTTTGCACTGCCCCAGCAAGTTCCAAGCTCAGGGGTTGGTCTAGGCACGGGGTTACCCAGACCAGGAGGTTATAGGAAGCAGCAAGACAGTCACAGTATCTTGCCCACTATACCTATTTGTGCAAAAGAAAGCTGAGCTATTGTTGGCCAGTGACAGCCCCTCTGCTCTGCAGCAATCGGTGCATCATGTTGCTGTGTGTCCACCAAAGCTCAGCTGATCCCTGGCCTTGTGCATTGTGTCCCTCATCCCCATCCTACTCCATGCTCCTCAAAAGGTCACAGCATTGCTTATTCTCTCTCTCTCTTGTGGTCAGGGAAAAGAGGGATGTTGTGTTGTGCTGTGGAAGACTTGGTTTTTGGAAACAAGACCTTCTCTCTCACTTTGGGCTTGATCTGAAGCTTACTGCACATATCCAATGTGTAAGAGGGCAAAGGGAATGGGATTTGGGGGCTATGAGAAACATGGCTCAGATATCAATCCCTGTCCCCCTGTCCATTCATTTTTCCTTTGCTATACCACCTTCAAGAGGTGAGTCAAGAGTCCTAGAGATTGCTGGACTGAGTGTAACCAGGCTGCACAACCAGGCTGTCTGTGGTAACAGCAGGTCTGCCTGCCCTCTGGGTGGTGAGTTTCCAGTGAATTTATAGGAGGCCAGAACCCAGTAGGCATCACTGCTCCATGGGCCCTAGCATCCATTTCCTTTTTAGAAGAGCTTAAGGAGCTGTGAGCATGGGAGGCAGCCTCACAGCCCTGTGTGGAGAGAGGTGTGTGTTTGCATGGTGCTGATCATGCTGCATGAGGTGGGAATGCACTTCTGCCACGTATCAGGCCACTGCCTGAGCTGGGGCTGTCTCATGCTGACAGAGGTGCACATGTGAGGGCTGCTCTGGTATTTTTTTCCACAAATCATGTGTATTTCATTGACCAAAACTGCCCACAACTTAGAAAGGGATGGCCAGTTTAAGTCATTTTAACACAAGCACACAAGGGCCCCATGGTGCTGAAAGGATGGCTGTCCCAACTCACTGACACTGCTGCCCTGCTGGAAGTTGCCAGCCTTGCACAATCTGCTGGGGAAGCTGTTCGAGTTTCCCTCTCTCATCCAAGTTGTGCACAAGCCTCAAGCTTAGCTCACATCAGCCATTCTGATAGCTTCAAGTAATGTGTTGAACCCGTAGCTCGGATTTGGGAGGTTCCTGTGGACTGGTCTCCCAGCAGTGCTGTGCAAGCTCCATCCCTGCAGAGGCAGGGAGAGGACACTGAGGTACATCTGCTCTTCCACTGGCAAGGCTGAACCTGAGGGAAGGCACCTTTTCATTGCCTGAGGCCTTTCTCACTCACAGCCTTACCCTGGTTTAGTTAAAGCATCACAATCCTCTCCCTGAGCTCTCTCATGTTAGTCTAAAAGTGTTTTACATCTGCTTTTTAATTCATAATTTTCTTACAGACTTAACTTGGATCATCATAAGCTTGTCTCAATCCTGTAGAGTACAAGCAAAGTCGGGAGGGGCTTCAACTAAATGCATATTACACAAGCATAATTTTATGGGTAGGCAAGCTCTGATCAACATGACTGAGGACATGTGAATATTCACAGCCATTAAAGTCAAAATAAATACAGTGTGGGTGACCTAATAGATTCAGTCAATTCAGTAGCAGGAACTGCTGTCAGTGTCCATGAAAGACAAAGTTCCTTCAAAGAAATAAAAAAAGTATATTCACTCTGCATTATTCACCCAACCACAGCTTCTCAGGGAAACCAAGCTGTTAATGTCTGGAATGGGAGAAAGCAAAGAAAAAAGTACAAGAGAAATGGAAACAAAGTATTTTTTCATGTTTTAGCTGCTGGGACTAAACTATTAAACACGTTTGCTCAGGATGGAAGGATGTGAGATATGAAGCCCTCAGGCAGGAACAGTGGTACACAAAGATACCTCTGGGGCTTTTCACTTTGGCTCTGAAAGGTGCTCCAAGGATGGTTTTCACTGGACCCACATGAAAGAAGGAGAGATTCCCCCCACACCCTTTCCTATAGGACAGCAGATAGTAGGAATGGAAGGACTGGCACCTGGCTGTGTCAGGAGGGAAGACTTACTGATGGTTCTGCTGTCCTCATACTCATGCTCTTAAATAAACCACTAGAAGTTAACTATCATTAGTGTCTCAACAAATTACAAAAAGGTTTGGGGACCTGCTCCTTTGGGCACTTTAGTAAACCTGGACCTTATTAGACATCTTTTAGAAAGTCAGTAAAGTCTTTGCACATTTACTTCAATGTTATTAATTTACAAGGGCTACTCAATTAAGAGAGTCCACTAACTTGTAAAACTTTACTTATTTACACTGCTTCTTGGCGAAGGATTTTCTCAGAGCGTGATGATGATAAGCTTAGGCATTACAAATCCTCTTGCTGCTTTTGTCAACAGGCAGCCCGAGAGCATTAATCAGAGAGATGCACGCTTCCCAGCAGTGGCTTCACTCCAGCTCCCTGCCGCTTCCCTGCTACAGGGTAGGGCCCTGCGGGGCACCAGCTTCCCTCCGAGTCTGGAGGAGCTCTGCACACCAGCATTAGCTTTTACCAGGGCTGGGGACCCCATTTGAAAGGCAGCAGGAAATTGGGATGCTTATCATGACCAATTTTTAGGCAGCAGGCAAGAACGAGGCTGTGTTTGCTTCAAAAGCAAAGCACTCTCCCCAAAGCGTGCATTTTGGCTCAAGGCAATTTTCTCGCACCATGCGTGTCTCCAGTGCATGAAGCTTCATCAGGGCAAGATGTGGGGTACACTTGGGCTTAAAAGCATGCTCCAAATCACTTTTCAGACAAGTGAAAAATTGCAGTTCAACTTACTGCTGCAGAGAAGGGAAATGGGAGTGCAGGATGAGGAGGACTGGGAGTGTTGTGACCTCCAAGCCCTCCAGATCACCTTTAGGGATGTCCCAAATGCTCCTTGTTTGTCTAGGAGCCTCCAAGTCATTTCAGGCCAAGTCAGTCAAGCAGCTCTGTGATGCTCCAACAGCAAATGTGGTAGGTAAATGCTGCTGCTACTCCTGGGAGGTGCTTGTATACATTAATGGTATGAGGAACTTGGCACGATTTCTGCCCTGCCCCAGCCCAGGGTGTTATTTTTCCCTCTGTCACTGCTGCAAGTGAGATTTAACAAGGATGATTTTCTCATTCCCGATAGTTACTGAGATTTTGCTCTGGGCACTTGGTGAATCCCCATCTCCCTGATGTGCAGACACTGTGGGTGCATAAAGTGTGAAGTTTGAACCCACCTGGCAGACTGGGACAAGTCCTTCCTCCATTATGGACTCATTGAGATGGTGCTGGGGAGGGTGAATCAGTTGACTTGCTGCTATGGGCAAGAAAGCCACTGTCACAGGCAGTGAGAAAAAAGGGTAGCATCCATCTGCCTGAATAGGCAGATATTAGACACATGGAGAGTTTGACACAGGTTGTGTAGAGTAAATTATTGTACATTTTGACCCTTTGTCCCGTGTCTGCCTCTCTGGCTACTTGGACTTTTTTCTGTGTTATTCAGAGCATTATGCTGTGTATTGACATTTGCCTTCTTTGAAAGCTGCAGGGAGAGGATTACCCACTGCTTTCCTACATGGAAAATGCCAATAATGAAATTTAATGCAATGGGTTCTTCCTTCACTAGGAGCTGCAAGGCTTCACAAGCATGTCATAAGCATGTTGGTAGCCTTTGCTGCCCTGAAAGGGTTTGCTTCTTGAAGCAAATTGATTTCCCCTCTGAGTCAGCATGAAAGCAAAGTTTTCAGCTCAGACTATTCTACAGGTGCTTGTGCAAAATCTAATGAATGTGTTAATGTGCAATGCAAGGATGTTGCTAGGAAACTTGTGAGAGCTAAATGAGGAAATGCTGTTAATAGAGGCAAGTGGCAGGGCCTCAAAGTTTTCCTTTTCAGTCCTGCTGATGGTTATTATTATATAAACAGGGCCAATTGTGGCACTGTGTAGGGTCATCCTCTGGTGACAGTAGGTCTGCTTAAAAGCAGTAAAATAAATTAAAGAAAGGCTTGACTCTTATGGGTTTTGATGTTCTTCCATCCCAGATAAGCTTTACTACACTATCTGCTTCTGTAAAGGGTGGGTAAGTGCCTTCTCTCGTGATGTGCTGATGAGGACTTTGCATTGCCTTGTTTCACTGTGCCTATTTGACACTCACTGGTGACTGATCTGAACCAGCCTGTGCAGACCTGCCTAAGCCCCAAATTGAGGCAGTGCTTTCCCAGTCAGCCTGAAAAGTTTTGTGAGCTCTAGAGTACTGAGGGAAGTGATTTTTGCCTCTACTTTGTCTGTCTCCAGTAGTCCTCTTGGAGTTTAATTCAGCTCAAAGATGATATTGAATGAGAGATTTTCTTCCCCTCTTTGTGGTGTTAAAATGCCTATAGAGCCCAATGGATGCAAAGTTAGCAGTGACTGCTAATATCTTATGTTTGGAAGAGACCAGGAAACTAATTTAAGTGTGCCTGTGGGCACACTTAAATGATCTTCCCAAGTTAACCCCTCTTGCCTTTCCCTCCTCATGGCACATTGTTTATGTGACAAGTGTTGCTCTTTGTGCCATTACTAACCCTAAGGAGCAGCCCATTTTGCTTCTTTGAAGGTTAGGGAGTGCTGAGCTTGTTCTCTTTCAGAGAAACATTAAACTGTGTATGTTATGTACTTTCCAACTGCTGAGGAAGTTTGGGGTGGCAATCCTGGCTTCCCCCCAGCTGAAGCTGTGACATTCTGCTGCTTTAGCTTTTCTTCCAGCCTCTTCAGTTCATAATACTTCTATTCATGCTATCACTTGTTGCATTAATTTTTATCTTCTATTTTTTTTTTTTTTAGAAACAGCTAGGGGAAAAAACCAAACCAACTAAAGAAAGTTACAAAACTCCAGCAGCAAAGGTTTTCTTTGGATGTAGCTACTTGTTCTCTCATCTAAGAGTGAACTGCAGGTGCCAGCTGTCAGCTGGAAGGTCTTTGCTGTGGTGGGATGTGTGGATGGGAGCAAGTTGCATGCCAGGTAAGCTTTGTTTTGGAATGAGTTGACAAGGGACTTGTTCCTAATGTGTCCTGAAGTACAAGTTGTTTATGTGGCTCATCTTGAAGAAGCCCTGATAACCTTTTAGCCCACTGCATGCCAACTGCTGGGGAAAAAAAAATACAACCCTGGAATAATGTAGTGATTTTAAAATGTTGTTTGGAAGAATTCTTCCTCCTTGGCTCCCTAGTGTTCAGATCCAAGGATTCATTTTTTTTTTTAATCTTGAAGGCTTTGCAAAAGATTATCTGATATATTTTTTTCATCTCTTAGCTGGTCTAATAAAAATTAATTCCTTTCCCTAGAAACGTTGTCTCAGCTACAGCCTAAAGAATTCACAACTACAACAATGCTACTACTGTGAACAAAGTTGCCTCCATTTCAATGAATCCAACTGTGTAGAATTCAAAGGGAATTATCTGTGCAACCATTTAAAAATTACTCAAATGCATTTCTATGCAGAGAAGTCATAGCATTAAAAGTCTTTTCAGGACATGTGTCCCCTTTGTGCAGCTGGGAACTGCCCTTCCCTAATAGCATGAGGCTCCTATTTCTATCCCTTCACAACCACCAGGCATTAAAGATGAGAGGGTTTTTGTTGTACAGGGTTTTTATGCCTAGAAAAGCATCACTTGCCCAAGGCTGAATCTGAATCTTGTCTGTCCTAAGTGGGGATAGTTTGGGGAGAAATGCCTTTGAAACCGATGAGTTATTTGTAACACTAGAATACATTTGGTGAAGAGGAATTAATGGGTAGAGTACAGCTGAGTTGGTGAAAGGTACATGATTAATTCAGTTTTGACAAGACTGTATAATTTATAGCCTGGATCACACCTTCAGTTAGGCATATCACATTCTTTATTTCTACAACTGTAGAGCCTAGGAATACCAAACCTGAATCTCAGCCACAGTGTGCTCGGTGCTGCACACAAACAGAAGTACAGAAATAAAGGTACAATGTGAAAGAGAAAGAGCACACTTGAATAATGTTGAGACTATTTTGGGAGGCAATCCTACTCACCAGTGAAATATTGAACTATTGAAGCTTTCATGCTTAATGACTACCTGACTATCTCCATAAATGTCCCAGTTTCTGTCTTTGCAGCCTTTCCTTCATGGAGGCCAAGTGTGATTCCAAGGAGAAATAAGCTGAGAGGGCAGGACAAGCATTGCAAAGGCGGGTGTCCAGTGATGCTGTAGATGATGTGGGGTTTGGATGCCAGGGTCACCAGAGTTTTGCTCATGAGGGATGTGTGGGTTCCTGCCTTCTGGTGAGCTGAAACTGTAGGACAGAACGATAGAAGAGAAAGGGAATTTGCCTGTAAAGGAAGGGTTCTATCCCAGGCAGGAACAGGTTAATGTGCCTCGTTGTAGACATGACCCAAGTGATGAGGAAAGCTAGGTAGGCTGGAGCTTCTGGTTCCTGTAAGGACAGTAGCTGCCCTTGCTGTGGGCCCATCTCTCAACATCAAACAGCCTAGGGAATGCAGGCTCAAAATGGACTCCAGCCCCTTCACATTGTGGGGGAGGACCCCCTGCCAATGACTGTGAAGTAGATGTCAGTCGAAACCCCATGCTGCTATTGTGGCACCGAAGATCTTGCTATCCTACCTGTAGGGCTTGCAAGGCTATTGTAGGAGCTCTGCTGGGCACCTCTGGCACACCTTGGGGCTGCTGCTCACTGCAGAGCTTGTGTTCCCCTTGTTAGTGATTTCAGAAGTATCGCTGCATAAATCAATATGCAGGAAACTAACTTAGCATCTCTGCCAGGTGTCTGTTTTCCTGTAGCCTTCCCCAGTATTTCAGACTGGATTGGTAATGAGCAGAGAGCTATATTTGTGTGGAAGTGAGATGCCAGCTCCTTAAGGATTCATTTATTGGGCTGCAGGCCAAGGAATATTTTGGCCCTTGATTGCACGTTACTTGCTGCATTTACTTAATCAAATGGGGAAGCTTTTAAACTTTCAATCCAACAACATGAATACATTATTGTACAGTCCTCTGATTTCCTTACTAGCAACATGTCAGTAATGAAAATGGGGCTAAGGAGGAAAGAATCAACAGTGTAATTTGTCTGAGTCACTCTGGGATCCAGATATGGATAAGGACTGTGCTCTTGTCTCTTTCATAACATCAAGATCCATTTTATGAGATGCCTTAGAAAAATCTGGTTTGTAGCTGTTTGATTTCCTAGAGAAATCTAGCTGCTTTTTTTCTCTTTTGGGAGAGGAATTCATCCTTAGAGATGACATCTCCTGGAATCATTATAGAAAATAGTATCCGTGGTAACTGGAGCTGATATTTCTATACTCAGAAGAAATCTGTGCCATCTTAAACTGGGAGTTGATTGGATGGGGGAGGATAACTTCAGAAAAAAAGCTGCTTTGAAGCACTAGAGAGAGGATCAGGAGGCCATGTAAGGTGCTCAAGTGTAACTTTACACACCAGTAAATACAACCTTACACACAAGTGTAAGCCCAGTCCCAAATTCAGTAGTACCTGCATCATCTTTCAAATGCTGGTATGTCCAGAGAAGTCTTTTGGACCCTACCTCTCCTACAGACACTTTAAGCTGTTAAACTATGTTTAAACTGTAGATACTACTGTGAGAACACTTGCTTTGGTTTGCATGCCCTGTTAGCAGAATGAGCTTGCTGTCATCCTCTGCTGATTAAATCGGATTGAGCTGAAGTACTGGTGCAGGGATGTAGAGGCCTTGATCCATTACCACAAGGAAACAAGGAGAAGCTCAGGAAGCTGGGCTTCTTCAGCCTGGAGGAGAGAGGGAATAGGGGAACAGATACCTGTCTTCCAATATGTATGTGAAAGTCATAAAGAATATAGAGGTAGACCCCTTTTACTGAGGATAATTAGTGGAGAAGTGCAGAGACATTTTGGAGTTTGTGTCCATGTAGATTTTGAAGAATTGACTGGTCAGAGCCCCAAGCAACCTAGTCTGAATTAAATTTTGACCCTACTGAAATTGTTATTTTGCTAATTTTTTTTTTTTTTTTGAAGTGAGGGGTATTTGTTTTAGTTGACTCATAGACAACACTATTCCTTCAAAGCTTTAAGGAAAAAACCTCTCAAACTTTTTCTATATTTGAGAAGCTCAAATATAGAAGCTGAACTGGAATCTCTTGACAAAAAGATGCAACATGGGGAGAAAACAGTTTTGGTAGAATTTTGGTTGAAAAACTTGGTTCAGGTCTATGCTTACTCTCAGATGTGTCTAGGCAAAGTGAACAACACCGGGGACAGTAACTAGGACTCCTCAGAATTATTTCATATTCATATTCTAGTTGCACCCAAGGGCCCACTGGTAATGGAACCCCCCATAGGTTGGTCCACATGCCTTTGAAGAACAGGCAGATGAAGAAAAAAGTGAATTTTTTATTAAGGGCTTAATTTAGCTAAAAAGAGTTGAATCTGTGCTACCAAACTGAAAATTCCAATTGGTTTCCTAAAAGTCTGATCCTCTGTAGCTCTCTAGCTGGGTTGGAAGTGCTGTGTGTTTTCCCCAGCAGAACAGGCTCTCTCTGGCTGACCAACCCGCAGCTGCTACTACTTTGTATCTTTTTGGGAGCCCCTGTTTTCAAAAAGACAAACTCAGATGAGGTAATGTGCTCCCTGCTCCTCATATTGATACAGCAGAGGGAAATGCAGGCATGGTGTGATAACAGAGGCCTTGAAAGAAGGGACAGAGGATGCAGTGCAGAGGAGAGGCGTTGGAGTGATGACAAAAGAGGTGCTGGATGTGCACCAATGTGCACATCAGCTCTACAAACAGCTCACTAGTGATCAGATAAAGAAATGGGGACATGAGAGCTGGACAAAACAAGTATTAAAGAAGAAAAAAAAGAAAAAAATTCAATATATGTAAAAATTCTCCATGCGTAGTAAATCTGGATGCACTGTGGACTTGCTGGCCAAAGAAAGATGAGTGAAATATAAAATGTTGCTAAAAAATGTATAAACTCTGCTCCATACGAGTCTTAGATGGAGGAGGAAGAATATATCAGCATTATGTTCTTCCCTGCAAAGAGACAAATGGGATGTTTGCCAGGAAGCATGGAAAGTGATTTCAACTGTATTATTACTCAGATTTTTTCCAGATAATAGTTTTTAATTTTTTGCATCTACTAATTAGGTTTAGGTAAATAATATTTCTTAATTAGACTGTTATGATTTCAGTTACACTAACAGTAAATTCCTAGGTTTGCATATAATACTTGTTTCTTTATTGTCTGTAAGAAAGGATTTGAGTGTAACTGTGACACTCAGCAGAATCACAGAATCATTTAGGTTGGACCTCCAAGATCATTGAGTCCAACCTTTGACTGAACAACCTTGTCAACTAAACCATGGTGCAAAGTGGCACCTCTGGAGTGGTGAGTCCACCACTTCCCTGGGCAGCTCATTCTGATGCTTGACAATCCTTTCTCCATTGCTTCTCCCTGTGAAAGGGACAGCTTCCTGATGTCCAGCCTGAACCTCCCCTGGCACAGCTTAAGGCTGTGTCCTCTCCTGTCACTGGTTGCCTGAGAGAAGAGGCCGACCCTCACCTGGCTACAGGCTCCTTTCAGGGAGTTGTAGAGAGTGATAAGGTCACCACTGAGCCTCCTTTTCCCCAGGCTAAACACCCGCTGCTCCCTCAGCCACTCCTCACAGCGCTCAATTTCTGGACTGTTTCCCAGCTCTGTTGCCCTTCCCTGGGCACACTCCAGCACCTCAATGTCCTTCTTGCAGGCAGGGGCCCAGAACTGGGCACAGCACTCATGGTGCAGCATCACCAGTGCCAAGCACAGGGGTACAATCACGGCCGGGGTCCTGCTGGCCACACTGTTGCTGACACAGGCCAGGATGCCATTGGCCTTCTTGATCACTTGGGCACACACTGGCTTGTGTGCAGCCATTGTTGACCAGCACCCCCAGGTCCTTTTCCTCTGGGCACCTTTCCAGCTACTCTTCTCCAGGCCTGTAGTGCTGCCTGGTGTTGCTGTGACCAATGTGCAGGACTTGGCACTTGGCCTTGTGAGCAGGTGAGTGAAAGGCATGAAAAAATAAAAAAGAAGCAATGAATGAAAGAAGGAGTAACTTCCTTAGGCCTCCAGCATGAGACATTTTCCTGCTCTTCCAGCTTGGGTTATTCTGTAAGACCAAGCTCCTTTTGTGATGTTTTCAGGAGAGGCCAGCAAGTGAGAGATACCACAGACTGCTGCCAACCAAGAGTCAATTGGCACTAGGGGAAATTTTCCTCTAAAGCAGGCATCAAGCAGACTTTTAAGTTACTGCCTCTTCTAATCCAGTCCTGAACTCAGTGATGCATCTTTATTTCCTTTCTCTTAATGTGAGTAGGACGCTGTTACGATTCCTGGAGACTTCATTTCTGCAGGCAGCAGCTATGCTCAGTCTTGGCTGTACTGCAGCAACAGCTACAAAACCCAGAAATCGTTTTGTCGGTGTGACCTGTTCTGTCCCAGACCATTTTGCTAAAATAAGCAAAAAGAAAGGCAACTGGTGTAGTGTGTTTTGTACTGCTGAGCGAGGCACCTTGCTGATACCGCTGCTCTCATTTCTCATACTGTAACCGTCTACGTTGAAAGCATTCATTGCCATTCACCTTTAGGAGTTTAATTTGCATAATCATTTTTTCTTGCAGGGCTTCAAAATTGACTGATCTGGACTCTCCACTTCAAAATATCTTAACTGTGCTTTTCAATATGCACACAATGCTGTGAGCTAGAACAAAACGATCTTGTTGTGTTACCATAGAGACACCCAGGGTCTACGAAGGGTTCCTGCTTGAAATCGTACTGTTAAAGGGACAAGGGCTGTTAAAATTTGATGAAGGGCTTAATCCTTGACCAGGCACTGGTATAAATCAGTGCCACCAGGGTGAAACGAACTGGCAGTCCCAATGCAGTGCTTTACAGACAACACTCTCCAGTCCAACTGGCCCAAAAGGGGCTGTCGTCTTGGTAGACTCAGAGAAAAAAAAATAAATAAAAGAGGTGGAGGGAGCAGGGGAAAGGTTTGGGAAATTAACTTGGAAATGTTGAATCACTTTATGCTTTTCCTTCATTTTCCCCCCTCCTGTTTTGATTTAACTTCTAATTAAAAGGATTTCCTTTGTACTTAGACAACTCAACTTTGCTTTTTAAGCATACATTTTTTAAGCACCACTAAATGAAGGCAGGCATGAGGGAAGGTGCAGGGCTGACAACTCTGCTCTGGAGACTGAACTCCTGCATTCACAATTAAAGGCAAGTGGTTGGACTATAGCTGCATTCCTATGTTATTCTGGAGAAAACAAGATGTGGACTGAGAGGACACTACCTTCTATGACCCTGTAGAGTTTTTAGTATTGGTGCTGCAGTTGCCAGTCATAATGACCATTCTGTGTAGTGTAGGGAGGAGAAAATGCCTTGCTATGTACATAAAGGGAAGCAGAAGTTGGTTGTGAGTAGACTCAGCAAAAAACCTTCTGGCATTTGTGTTTACTTGGGACCAGAGTGTCTGGGCTGCTTGTGTGAGCATCAAAAAGGTGCTTAAGACTCCTACTTGCCTACTTAAAAAACTCTAGTGCAAAATGGAGAGAGACTCTTTACTCTGACCCATGTTAGTTGATTAGTGTTGACCCTGGAGTTAAAATCCCTAAATGAGCATTAGAAAGAGCACTGGTGAACACGTCTTGCAAATTCCTCTTTTGTCATTGTCTGACAGTGGTAGGAGGTGCAGATCTGCCTTATGTTGTACATGGAGCTATTTTCTAACTCTCCAACAGTGGCTGTTGATTCAGTTCCATAAGACATCCCGGCTCTCAAGTCTGGTGCGGGCAGAGTTTGATCCTTCCTGCTGTCCTTAATTCAGCTCTGATGACTTCTTCCTCTGGCTTAAATCCTGGCTCTGATGGACTCACCTGATGACTGTTTCGTTATTTAGAGAATGGTAGGGTCTCTAGAAGTTCTGCTCTCTGTATTTTTGCTGTGAAACAAATCTTTCTGGTCTAGGCAAATGTGAATTATGTACACCCTGCCTTGCATAGGTATCCATGTCATATTGTGCCAATGTAGGATGTTCAGCAGAGCTAAATTTGTGCACATCCAGGACACTATTAACTCTTCAGGTGCCCTATACTCTCATAAATACTGTGTGGCCCATGGCTAGAACTAGGCAACAGCAAGAAATGCTGTCAATAATAGCTTGGGAACTTGCATTCCTGTCAACAGTGATTTAGAGAATGGTTCAGACTTCTTGCAGGACAGATCAAGGGAAGATCAGCTGGCATGGGCTCTGAGCAGCTTCCCAGCAGCCTAGCAAGTGCTGCAACAAGGAGAGGTTTGAGTCTGAAGCGGAGCATGGGAAATTAGAAATGTTAGCCAGCAGGTCATGCCAAAGTGCAAGCTTAGTTTTGTTCTGATATTACTTCATTCTTACGTTGCTTCTAAACAGAAGACTACATTTGCTGCCACATGGCTGCCAAGATTTTGTAGGAGTCACCCTTGGGATGCCGTTGGCTCCCTGTGTTGAAGGATTAAGTCAGAATCAGAAGATGCTCAACATTTGTCCCATGAAAACACTGAGGAGGGGGTTGAGGTGTATTTAACAGCCACTTCAGTGTGGTGGTAATAAGTACCATCATGCTTTATAGGGGAGAAACCTTGCCCAAACTGCCCCATCATAGGTCACCTGTCTCATCCATGGGTACATTGCACTGTGGATACCAAAGATCTGAACTCTCTCCTCCATCAGTCCAACAGAGGTGCTTTGCTCAGCTGCAGAGTAACATAGACACTGCTGTGGTCCCTGAGCCAAGCAACCATCTGGAACTGGAAACAGCCCTGAAGGTGTTAGAGAGATACCTACACTGCTGTATGAGCTTGGAAAGCTGATGTTTGCTGCGTGTGGATCTTCCTGTCCTGTTCTCTCCAAACTGTCCTGTATATCCCCAAGGTTTTTACCACTACGTGAGATATCTCTGGCCTTTGTGGATAACTTTGTTGATTAAAAGTTATTTTTGCAAGTTATTGATACAGGCACCATTAGTGATATCAAAATTAAGAGAAGTGGCCATATGTCCACTGGCACAAGGATTTGAGCCTCTTGTTTTCCTGGATTCCTTATCCATTTTCAGTCCTCATTGGAAAAGCAAGTAAGTGGCTGAAAAAACATTATGTGTGGTTACTAGTTGCTAATGAACATCAGAGAGTTAAGAAATGCAGAAAACTGCAATATCTTTTATTAGACCAGCAGATGTAATAAGGAAAAAAAACAGATTAGTTTTCAAGCATGGAAGCTCTTCTTCAGGTCAATGTGCCCAAAAGTGTGTTGGTATTTTCAGCTACATCAGCTGGTCTAGTAAAAGTTATTGCTTCTCCATAGAAGTTATTGCACCTCACACATCTTTAGACCATCATAGCCACAGCAACACTGCTACTAAACAAGATTCTCAAAGACCCATTTTGTATCCCAACTGCAGGAATACATCCACATGAGTCCTAACTTTAGTGTATTTCTTCTCAATTTTGTCATCTATTTATTTTCTGTCACAGCTGTGTGTAATAAATTTCAGCAGTTCTGGGAAAAAAAAAGGAAGAGTGATTGATTTCCATTTTCTGGGCTTTATGGGGTGTGCTACTTAGAAGAGTTGTCATTACCATCATTTGCTGGTGTTTAGTGGAAGATTTAATTCACCCACTGTAATGATTTGGGGAAATCTGTCGATGTACAATTTAGAAAGTTGTTATGTAAATGGCAGCATTATGAAATGCTTTTATGTGGATGCAGCATCTCCTGTTTCCTAAGAGGGGTGGCAGCATGTGTCTGACAGGGTACAATGGACAGTTGTTAACCACAGCAAGAACAGCGTGTCCAAAGAAAGATTTAGTCAGAGCCTTGGGGACCAATTTGTTTCAAACATGTCTGCAAGGGCAGGATTTGGGGGAGTGAGTGAGAGATGAAGGATTTCAAAATGTTAAATTAAAAGCTTTGGTTTTGTAGACACCAGAATACTGGGTGACTTTGGGCAGGAGAAGAGGGGAGAAAAGAGGATTTTGTAGCTGGGGAGATTTGCTTTTACTGTGGGAACAGCCAAGGAAAACTCAGGAGATGTAAAAATATGCAGGGAGTTGGTTAGATTGTTGATTATCTCAAAGTGCATTGGAATACTCCAAGATAGTCAGAAATTGAGTGAATGGGGTGCATAGAAATGTATTTATTCCCCACACTACTGTGGAAGGGAGTACCTTGCAGTGCACTAGGCAAAATCAGCATGTCACAGGTACTACAGGCCCGGGATGAAGAAATCAGCCAGTCCAGTGTGGCCACGAGGGTAGAAAGGTCATGGGGAAGCAGTGTCTCAGCCCAGCTCCTGGAGTTTGGCTATGTGGCTCCCTGCCCATGAAGTGGGGACAGCAGAGAGAGATGGCTCCTGATGTGTGGGTCAAAGTGGCCTTGGAGAAAGAAACAATGCAATGGCCTACTTCAGTGCTGAGAAGTTTGAAAGTACGCCTAATCCACCCGGGTTTCCATGGACACATCCGCTCCTGCCATCTGGCATCGAAGGAGTGTGGAAATTTTCTTGTTGTTTCAGGGCTGGTTTCCCTCAGATATTCCTCAGGTCTCACTACGTGGCTGACATGTGAGCATAGGCCATTGCTGTGCCAGGGATCAGGTTATCCTGACCAACACATGGACAGGGCTCACCCAAAAACCTATGCTGGCTGTGCATTGGATTCACAGCACCTGCACTGGACTGCACCCGATGCTGGACAGTGAGGGAACAGTGCTGATGCTCCTGCTTGTTCCACTATGCAGGCTTTCAAAAGCACAAACCTTTACACTTGGGACAGTATTCCCACAGTCCTGTGGCCAGTAGAAAAAAAATCTGTGATAGATGAGTTGACAGGGTTATCACTGTTTTTTCTTCTATTTAGTGACCTTTGTCTTGTATACACAGGTGTTCAGCAAAATAAATCCAGGGTTTTGTTTGAATTAGTTTTATTGAAAAGGTACAGACATAGTTAATTGGGTATATATTTGAAGGGCTGTCATATTTCTTCTCGGATAGGATTAAAACAGTTCAATCTGCAAACTCTATTTTGTCTGTCAAAGGGAGATAACCAATTCCACAGACTGAAGTTATTAATGATCAACTGAGTGAATTTTATCCATCTTTTTATATCTTGGAAGGGCACCTCACTGAAGCTGATTTTGATCAATTTGTAAGCAATGTCACCTTCAATAAATTCCCATCTGACAATAGATAACCCAGTAACAAGCTGGGAGACAGCAATGGTGATGTAAGACCTGGCATCTATTGCAGCCCTTGAACCCAACTGCATCCCCACTGGATTTTTAGAGCCATGTTAAGGCAAAAGGGGAAAAAAAGTATCATCATCCTGGAAAAAAGCTGTCTTTTCAAATTTGACTCACAAAGATGTTTTTCATTGAGACATGAGAATTACATTACTTATCATAATTCTTTCAAAAGAAAAAGGTGGGAGTGGTTTCTTTTTTTTTTTTCTTTTTTCTTTTTATTTTTTTCCTATCCTTGCCCAGCCTAGCATGCACAATCTTGGAAATATCTTGGCCTTCAGTTTAAGGATCCTATGTGTGTTCTTCTGAGTAATGTACCACAACTGAGTCCTGCAGTGGTTATCTGCCAGCATCTGATGCCTGGGATACGGCAAAGCACATCTCCTCTATCCACGATGTATTATTCCATCAATGCCGAGGAAGAGGTATAGACACTCACTGGTGGGAAAACAGACTGCTAGAGCAGCAAATATCTGTGCTCATAGCTCTAGTATCTGCTACATGTATCTCTTCGGGTCCAGAAATTTGTAGCAACTCTCGGATAGCCCAGCTATCTTTAGATGGCTTAAAAAACAGCAGGAGGACTTCTGTGAGGATGTTAGAAACTTAAATGTTTTAATAAAGAGCAAAATAACAAATCTCTTAACAGAGAAAAAGCGAGCCAGGGTAGAAAAGCTTCTTGCCCTGCTAAAAACATCTCACAAAAGCGATTTACTCCTTTTGTGTTCTCCTTTTCTAGGGAATTGCTTAGGTGGGATCTTTTGGCTTTTGTCCAATTAGCTGTCCCTAAATTTGTGTGATGTCCCTTTGGTCCTATAAGATGTCTTCTAAACCCATTAAGGAGAGAAACTTCTGAGCCTCTTTCCTTTTCAGGGAGACAAAGGGCTTCTTGTTTACTTCTTAGCTGAACCCACACTTCTACAAGTATCCAACCAGCTGGAGGGTGCTGCACTCACTGGATAAATGGTTGGCATAAGCCTAATATTTTGGGGAAGGCTCAAGGACAGCTAAAGTGGAAATTCAGAGTTCTAGGAACAGTATCTCCTCGTCCACGTCCTTTCTGTACAATCTGCAAGCTATTTTTGGAAGTGGTGATAAGGTGAAGAGGGAGCCAGAGTGAGAGGACTGACTGGTGCATCTGAAGATTATTATTCCCTGTGGCTGCTCCATCCTTCTGGAGTGTGGCCACAGATTGTTCTTGCAGTTGCTGCAAGAAGCAGCTAAAGTCACTTGCTGTGTCACTGTGGTTTGTAGGTGTGGTACAGTATCTGCTGTGGTGACCAGATCTGAAAGCTGATTAAAATGCTCCCTGATCCTAGCAGCTTGCATCTGGAGGGAGTAATTTGGGTCCATTTTGGGTAGAAATACTTTCTCTGACCACCAGGCTCTTGATTCACATTATGCTCACTGCACTTTTTAGGAAGCACATTAATTAATTTACTGTACAGGGTGAACTGATCTTTGCTGTTTACCTGCCAGCTGATGCACAGCAGGATGCAAGGAACAGTCCAAAGTGAGCTGGGATGGCATTTGCTAAACGTAGTGTGTCCTTATACTAAAAAACACACTTATTTCCATTAGGTCAAGACAGCTTCCAAGTCTTGGCAGATCAGGAAGGCAGTGCGGCAGTCCTAGGGAGAATATGCAATTTTTCTTGTTTTCACTTGATTTGTCTTTGCATCTTTTCATTCTTGGAAGTGATCTGCAGGAGTAAGGGCAGTGGCAGGCCACTGTGCCAAACATGCTCTGTGCTCTCTGACCTTGACTTTGCTGAAGGAGGTTATGTTTGGCAAGACACATTCATGGGCCTTCATTGTAAGTGAACGCGTGGACATACTCTTTGTATTCCTCAAGGTGGTCACTGAGGGTATGCACAAGGATGGAGGTTTCCTGGAACTGCTTCTGATCATAAAATCATCATGTTCCTTTGTCCTTTTGCTTAATGAAAAATGCAGCAAGTCAGCTGGAGGAAAGAGAAGCAGTCTGAGAGAGTCTGAGAAAACTTCAATTCCCATATTGCCACAGAATGAGGGGAACAGCTGGGCTATGACTCTCCCTTTGATGCTTTTCTGAAGTGTTATGGTTCAGCTGCTTGAGCCTTTGCGAAGAGCTGGCTCCTTAATGGAGCAAACCCCTCTTTTAGTCTGCTTGCCCATGGCAGGGCTGGAGTGGAGGGTGCTTTGCAAGAGTGCTAGAACTGTCAGAACACCTGTATCATCCGGTTTCATGTTGGAGAACATGCAGCAGGCACCAGACCAACCTGGAAAGAGACTGGAGGGTACATCCCCTGAGTCACCATGTGGTGCCTTCTCGCTTCTCTGAGCCACCACTTGCTGAATGAAATCCCAGCCCATGTGGCAGTGAGCAATTTTGCTGCCTGATAAGGGTAGGTCAACCATTACTCCTTGTAAACAGAGTTAGTAGTTTTATTTCAGAACTAAGATAACTGGTAAACCTAGACTACTGGGGTGAAATTTTTACCTAGTCCTCTGATAGAAGTTTGCCAAAGCTTGATGCTGGGCAAGGCAGAGCTTAACCTAGGCTAACCAGGGCTGGTGAGATGGTAGTTAGCTTTCTACATACTGTTATTATGGGCACCAGCTTGCTTTTTTTTCATGGTTCTTAAAGTAATTTCTGTTTTTCTACCCCTGAGACTTTTCCTTGCCATCTTCACTCTGGGGTGCAGCTCTCCCCTACCTCTCTTCACAGGGGTAGTGCAGCCATGTAAAGGGTCAGAGCACCTTTTGAGGCAACCTGAACAGCACCTGAGGAGGCAGAAACCTGAACAGTGCTGCGCAATAGGGTAGTCTGGGCAGGGGAATGCTCCCAGGGACTGCGACTGGGAAGGAGGTAGGGAGAAGCATGACAAGATGGATTTGCTGCTTGCAGGATGCAAAGGCTGCATAGCTGTGCTTTGGTGAGGAGGAAACGTTGAGTGGGGGAATGAAGCAACTGGACATTTGACAGAATTGTTAGAGAGTTTTCCTTGTCAAACTGCTTATTTTCACAAAACAAAACTACCGTGATCAGACTTGGACAGGGAGCTGGCTGTGTGTGAGGAGTCATTCCGTGCAAGCTTTCTGCTTGATACTTTCCCCAGAAGATCACCCTAAATTCATAAAGGGCTCCTTTCCTCCTTTTCTACCCTCTACATACACACTTGATGTGTGCTGATTTTCAACGGATTAATTTTTCTGCGCAGCCTTAAGACCTGCACTGATTTAAGCTTGTGACACAACTTGTTGGCGATTCCTGCGTTACACGGTATTGCAGTTCCCCAACTCCAAGAACTGCCTCACACCCTTTAGAGATACCTGGTCGGTTTTGTACGAGTGCGGAATGCTCGTGTTTCCCAGGCTCCTGAATGGCGGAGTTAGGGTGGTTCATACCTTTGCAGTGTTTATACTGTGCGCTGCAGCGGTGACCAGTCCCATGCAGACCATCCCAAATATTTTGCTGTGTGCTACCGCTGTCGTCGTCAATGCAGCTGTAGGCAGGCTCCGGAAAGAAGAAGCCCCCACGCTGCCGCGATGATCCGGAGGAGCGGTGGGGGTGCAGTCTCCAGCCCTGCGCTGGACCGCACCTCCTCACCCTGGCCCGTGTAGCATCCCTACGGATGCAGCGGCGCCGGGTTGGCGGGGAACGGGAGGAGGGGGGAACCCCCAATTTGTGCGGAGAGAGGAGGAGGGTGGTGGGACGTGCCGCTGCGCGCCGGGACGGTGCCGCGCGGGGGGTGACAGCCGCAGCCCGGCGGGTTGCGGGGGCGGCTCGNAGAGGTGAGTGCTGCACGGGCGGAGCGGGGCGCGGCAGCCGCGCACGGGGCATCGCCCTGCGGCCGCGGGGTCGCCGCCGCCGGTGCCACGGCGGTGCCCCGCGCGTGGGGAAGTTTTGATTGCGGTCCCG
>VXBC01004293.1:36422-122215 GCA_013399945.1 Ploceus nigricollis
AGGCAGGCGTGGAGAAGGAGCGCTGCTCTGCTCGGCTCCTTCTGCTGCCTCCGCTGCATCATCCTCCCTACTATTCTTATATATACATATTTTATTTAAATTTTTTTTACGATGCCGTAAAACTTGCTTGAAACTGGGCTTCACGTTAGGCTCAGTTGTCTGGGCCTAGCCCCTTGGTAAGCTCACCTGTGTGGAAAACTCTGGTCTATCCCTCAGGCCCTGAGGCAGCAGGGAACTTTCCGCAGAGATGGTGACAGGCTGCTCGGAGCCCCCTGTGTCCCCCCCACCCTCTCCTCTGCCTCCTCCTTCCAGGAACACGGCGCACCGCTTCAGCTCTAAGATACGTGCCTGCCCCCGGGGACGTGGAGTCTCCAGCACCTCCCACCCCCTATAGCCCTTCCGAAATAAGGTGTGTTCCCCGGTCTCTGTGCGGAGAGGAAACAAATTGCATATGACAGATGCTACTCACATCACTTAGTGCATCGCCAGGGAGCACCAGGAGGTGCTGCATTAAGGGCAGCAGAAGAAACTACCAAGTGCAAGATGTTCAGACTCATCTGTTGATCAGGTGGCAATGCCTCCTTTCAAGTGGTGCTAAACTTTAAAGCAGCCTGCTCGATTATGGTTTACAGAGGTCCACATGGCAATTTTCTTAAGGTATGTCCTTCAATGCAGACACTTGCTAAGCAGTTTTGCAGAGCTCAGCTCAACAGTGAGCAGCCCACAGCTTTGAGTCAGCTGGGCCACCTTCAGTGCTGGGAAACTGGGAAACTTGCTGCTAGAGGTCCCTGAGATAGCAGGAGGACAGTAAGGAACTATGGGATATCCCATGAGAAGACCAGAGATGTCTCAGCAAGGTCTAGATGAAACCTTGTCACAGTCGGGATCTGGGTGGAGTCTGCTGCTTGGGTGGCTGTGCCTAGCTGTCACTGCCCTGCGAGGCACAGCAGGCTTTCCCCTCTGCCCAGGACTTGGTTAGAAACAAGTCTTATGATGGATAAATGAACTTTTCACAAATGCCTCAGCCTCAAATGCACCCTGCATTCCTGTCCTCAGAAAATGTTTGGGAGTCTGAGTCTCATGCATTAACTGGAAATTGCACCTGCTGACTTCAAAGAGATGAATTATGGAAAAAAAAATAAAGTTTACTAGCATTAAGTTGAAAGAAATAATCTCAGCTTTCATACTTTACCCTATTGATTTGCTTTTTGTCCTTTTCCCAATTTGGAAAGCAAGTTCAATTATTTTCAGGTTCTCAATGCTACAGGTTTTTTTGCCTGCAGACATTGCAAAGGTGTAAATGTCTATGGAGTTACTGGACTTGCTCTAGTTAGAGGCATATAAGTGGTGAAGTCCTTCTATTGATGTGATATCACTGCAAAAACATACAATACTCAGATATAAGGTTAAAATTGAAGGGGTATTTAATTATCCTTTTAAGCAGAAAGATTGACTCAGTATTTACTTTTCTTTTTTTTTGGTTGAGGGCACACAGGGACAGTGACATTGGAGAGAACTAGGTGTGAAAACACACTTTTCCATGAAATATTTATCTGCAATAGTGTAATGGTTTTTCTTGCAATTTCCTTCAAGGCTTCATAATTACCTGAATGAAACACCTATTTCTCAAGCTTGGCTTTTTTTCATTTTGTCTTAGGAAAAGTCTTTAGAAGATGGTGGTAGATGAAAATAGCTGTGGTACACAGTTATTTCTGTGGTACACAGCATGGCCATATTTTCAGTGGTTCTTGAGTTTGAAAAGAAAACACTGTAAGGGATAAGGAACAGGCATATACCCAGGAAAGCTGAAATTAAATTGGAAGAGTTTTTTCTAAACAACATTTGCAGAAGATTAGTAAGTGTGTTTCTGCTCTGGGCTGCCAAGTATGGTTAGGAAGAGTGATTTTTAAAATTTTTTTCCCCTTTTTGAGATTTTAGACTGGTTTAGAAGATAGAAGAAAAATGAGGGGTCATATGCAAAGTGATTCCTAAATTAAAAGTAAGATTTAAAAGTAGGAGGATCTGAAACTGTAAGAGTGTATAATCAGGCAAAATACTTAATGCCAAGAAAATGAAAGTTGTTGGGGGGAAAAAAGACCTTGGAGGTCATTTCATCATTCTCACACTTTATACCTACAATAAAATAAAATTAGACTTCATCGTGATATTTAAGTACATTATGTTGTTTTGCAATTTGTAGAATAACAATTATTCTTTGTAACTGGTGCTAGTTGCCCATTTTCTGGGCCTGTTATATCAATGTTTAATGGTCTTGGGCCAAGGGCAGCATCTATGTTTTCCCTCTAAAACATTATAAGCGTAATTATTTTTTGTGGAAATAATATTTTCCCAGGAGAAATTTAGGGAAAGATAGGAGGGAATTCTCTTTAGAGCTTTGAAACCAAACCTGGGATTGCTAATCAATCCTCCTATGTCTCCAGAAATAGCATCCTGCAAATTGTCAAATGTGGTAGAAATCACACATCGGGTACAGTCAGAGTGCAGAACTGACGTGTTTTTTAACTGCATGGTGTTTGGATCCTGTGACACAGAACTGCAACAGGTGAGATTTCAGTGTGTTACAGTCCACTGCAGATGGATCTTGCAAGACCAGGGAGTGAGGGTGCCTGGCTGTAGTGGATTAATGCAACAGCAGGTCTGCAACTCCTCACATGACTTTTTGGAGTTGCCCTCCTGTCGGTCTGAGGTTCTCACAGCTGAAACTCTTTTGGCTTTGCAGCACCCTTGTCCTACCCACCCGTGCTTCCCAGCCCTGCACCAGGTCCTCAGCCCTAGAAAGGGAGTACTGTGCCAGTCCCTTGCCCTTCCATGCTTTTGCAGTTTTTTTTGGAACAGATTGCCATTTGTGTCAAGCTGTGTGGTTTTGTGACGTGTAGATAAATCATTTTGCTCGTGACCTGACCTTGGTCCCCAGCGGTAGGCACAGATGCATTAACTACTTCTTTCTGAAGTGGGCATCATTCCCTTATTTTGGAAATGATTCTTTATTTCTGTTTCTTCAGTATTGCCTCAACTGCAATTTTCTTTTTATAAGATTCTGTTCTCAAGGGATCTCAGAGTGCCTCAGGAGCAGCTATATTTAGTTGCTCAGTAGTAATATGGATATACAAAGTATGGCATAAACAACTCTTTAACTTAGGAAACTTAGGAATTATTTTTCCTGCCTTCTTGGGGGAGTAGTGGTTTTTTTCTTGTACCAATAGTACAGATGGAGAAAGCAAGACTCAGCGAGACCTCGTGACCCACTGAAGGTCAGTGGATGCTGGTAGTAATCTTGGGTGTCTTGGAACAAACTGTAACCACAGGAGGATGCTTAAATTTATGCAGCAGGTTAAGCAATAATGTAATGGTCCTCTTTAGGGATGTTCACTACTAAATTGTGGTGAGTCATCTATATTTAGCAGGATGCTACTATCATCATGCTTTTTAAGTAAAGTGCTTTTAACACAGTTTATTTCAAGGAGAAGTGCATGCACTGAAAATCTGTTCTTTGTAGTTTCCTCCTTGTGGAGCATTAATGCTGCCTTCCCTTTTGTAAGTGTTCAGAGAAAAATTTAGCTCCTGGTTGTTTAACAGACAGCAGTGTAACAAAGACAGTTCTGTGGTTATTACTACCCTGTGTTTGCACAGTTATTTATGAACATTACCTAATTGAGAGTCTCCAAACTTACTTTGTGAGGGCAGTCAGTTTGATTTACAGCGTGGAAAACTGATGTGTGCAGAGATGAAATGATTTTCTTGCTGTCAGGTAGGACATTTGCCCAGCCTCTCCTTTAGAGAAGTCACAATTACAGGGCTTCTGGTCATATGCCTCCCTACTTTATTCTTGCAACTGTTTCATGTCTTGTGCACCAGGGAGAAAGCACAACATTTTTAACTGCGCAGAGTGAACTTTTAAGTTGTTTTTTTTTTTTTTTTTTTCCTTACAAGTTTTTATCTCTTTGGTTTTGGAGGTCACTTGTGTCCTGGCTTCTGCCTTTTTTTTTCACTGCTTGAGCTGGGCTGCTCTATCTCATCTGGATTGAGGAATTTGGATTCATTGTAAACGGAAGTGGAAGTCAAATGCTTTGATGGTTTTGAAAGGAAATTTTTGAGAGAAATTCCATCTTAAGACACTGATATTTTGTCTCTTTGTGGAGTTGTATTGTTATAATACAAGGAAGTACCCTAAGCAAAAAGATATTTTGATGAGAAAAGTCAAAATTTTTCATCTCAAAGATGCTTAAATTGGATGTTTCTGTATTTTTGATTTTTTCCTCCCTGTTTTTCTTTTGAAACACAGTTATGATTTTACAAAACATCCCATGTTTGATAAGTTTTGGTTTAGTGGAAGTAACTTCAGTGAAGCTTTAGTGGTTGCTGCTTTTTATTTCTACAGGGCATTTAAAAAGAACTGTGATAAAAACCAACTTGCAGCAATTGGTGATACCTGTGCACAGTCTCTGCCCATTATTTTTGCCATCTTGACACATGTATGCAAACACCATGTACACACGTATGTGGCACTGCTTTTGTCCTTTCCTTATTCATTGTGCTGTAGAGCATTGTACTGAAAAAGTCAAGTTTCTGTTTAAGAAATACAGCAAATATTTGTTAATGTTTGTTTCCCCTTCTGGAACAGTCACTGGAGAAATCAGAACAGGACTAGCAGGTTGAGCTCAGTCCCTTATTATTTGTGCATGTGCAGAGCCACAGCTCTCCTCCTGGCAGCATAGCAGTACTTGTACATTTGCATCTCTGCATGAAGCTAATTTCAAGTGTAATTTTGGTATTAGGCTGATCAGATCGCTTATTTAGTGACAAAACCTTGTGCAGTTATTTTCTCATACTCTCATGAGCCAACCCAGCTATGAGAACATGAGCTTCTGCTTCACAAGCATCAGCAGGAGAAAACCAATGTCTGAACTCTACTTAGTTACCTCTGGGCTTTGATTTTACCAGGAATGGTGAAGCCAGGAGTGTTGTTTGTGGGAAGGCAATGACACCCTGTTTACAATCCATGGTGCATTTCTGCAGCAGCCTGGGCCAGGTCAGCCCCTGGTCTCTGCTGCCATGGCCAAATCTGGATGCTCCAATGGGAGGTGCCAAAACCTCCTCAGTGAGAAACTGGTGCCAAACATTTAGCAGAGAGGAGTCTGGTGTCATGTCTGTGCTACAGGTTGCCCTAGGAGTAGGCTGGTGTATGCATTGCTCTGGACTTCAATGCCTACAAAACCCAATTTTCTCTTAATTTTACGGTATGAGCACACTCCACTTCCTTGCCATAAAGTGAATTAAGTCATATGTATTCCTTCTACCAATGCAGAGCGAATAAAGCATCCGTCTCCTCCTCTTCCTCAGGCAAGCCCCCCACTTGCAAAGCAGCAGATGTAAAACTTCCTCCTTGCCAGGGGCCAGGTTGAGCTGGGCTAACTGAGCCCCCTGGTGCCGTGTCCCCAGCTGGTGTCCAGCAGGCTGGGTGTGCAATGGCCCTGGACACACCAACCCTTGGCCTCCTGAGCAGAGGGGCTGTGGGTGGGCTGCAGGCTCAGGTCTCCCTCTGCCCGGCACATTAGCAGCCTCTGCCAGGAGCAAGCGGGTTGGAACACCCTCTCTGCAGGCCCACTGGGGGGATTACTTCCTAATCCCCACTAATTAGAAGTTGGCTAGTGCCTGGAAGCATGAGGGTATAGTGATGTTATGCTTTTTTCATTCTACTTTTTGGGGTTTTATTTTGTTCTACCTGATGTATCTGTGGATGTTCCCAGTATCCTTATAAATGCATGGACCTCTGTGATTTCTGCTGAGCTCTTGACTTGACTATAACATGGGCTAATCATTCCTGATAGTTAATTATTGGCTGTGCTTAGAAGAAGCAGAAAAAGTAAAAATAGAAAAGGAAAATGACAATATTTTCCTTATGTGTGGTCACGTTTCCTGCTCTTCAGTTATGCTGAACAACCTTTCTTTTTTTCTCTTGAAAAAACAAACAAACACAAAAAGCCCACAAGCAAACAAAACCCACAGAGAAGTACCTGTTTCACTTCTTCATTCCCTTTTGATAATTTCTTTCTATTTAACTCATCTCCAAGTTAAATTGTCCCAATTTTAACAGTGTTTGACCATTAAGTGTTTTTGACTGGTGAATGACGAAACCTTTCTCTGCCTTCTGCATTTTCAAATGTGCCATGCAGAAGTAACCACAGCAATTCCAGCTGAGGGTGCACTTTCAGTGTTCATGGTGGAGTTAGAATACTTCCAGCATCCTTCTTTTCAGCCTCTGCCTTTAGACACCCTGACAGCTTGCTTGCTTCTTTGACCACCGTTGTATGTTGAACAGATGTTTTCATTGAGCCGTTCACAGTGATACCAAGATATTTTTCTCAAGCGATTACATTTGAATTAGAGCCCCATGGTATATGAGTAGTTCAGATTATTCTCTCAAGTTCTTATTACTGTCCGTTTGGTAATGTTGAATTTCATCTTGCATTATGCTGCCCACTTGCTGAGCTTTGTCAGATCCCTTGGAAGTCTCTCTCAATCTTCTTTTGTCTCAGCCAGCCCAAATCACTTTGCCAGCTTCCTGTCTCTCTTCCAGATATTAAGGAATAGATTAAACCACCCCAGAACTAGTTAGAAACCTGGGGGTAATCCCTTGTAATCAGGGCCAGAGCGAGGGCAGGGGGAGAGGAGCTCTCATGCCTCTGAGCCTGGGCACTGAGGAGTGGGGCAGCAGCTCTGGACTCAGCCTGACCTCAGCTGGCCTGAACCCCACTGGGGGCAAGGCAAGGGGAGGAGTTCCCATGCCAGGCAAGCAGGGGACAGGTCTGGCACTGAACTGGCATCCTGCCCAGAACAGTTTAGCAGGTGCACTTTGAAGTGACAGAAAATTAATTACTTCGTCCTGTCCTTTTCCTTCCAGAATTAGAGTGGATTGCAGGGCCACAAGTTCCCCCGAGCAGAGATCAAGCTGGTTTGTCTCCTGTTGTGTACTTTTATGGGCTTAGGGTACTGGGCTGGTTTAACCAAGCCCTACTGACACTTCCAGGTTAGCCTGTAGCCTCCCTTATGAAGAGCACGCCAACTTCAAGAACCACCTGACCTAGCAAGAGTTTGCTTGTCTTTGCTAGTTACAGCCACTTGAGAAATTTCTTTTTTCAACTGTTCCGCACTTCGGGACTTGTCTCAGTACATAAATGTACTGAAATGATTGGGTTTTGACTTTTGCAGCTGGCCTTCAGTTTTGCTTTCAGTCCTATCTATTATTTTATGAAGCAACTGTTTAGACTGAATCACTTCTTGTTTCTGTTGTTTGGCCATACAATGTGCTCTCTTGCTTCTCAGCAGTTTTTTGTTTAGGGCACTGAGTACATTTTCAGTGATGATGCTGAGATTGCTTCAACACACCACCATACAGTGTAACAATTTCAGTTCCGCTGCCTTTGGAGTTAGGCTGTTTGTACCCTTTCTGCTTCTAATTGGTTTTTCTAACATGTAAGAGGCACAGTGCAGAATTCAGCCACAGTATTTCTCACAGGGATGTTAAATTTGATTGTGTGGCAGTCAGTGTTACTTTGTATCTTTATATCAGTTGCAGAGTTTTAGCTTCTAAGTGTGCTGGGACAGGTTGTTCCAAGTCCTACCTACGCTCTTTTAGACACTGCAGAATTGTAGCCTGCTGTGACTCTTAGCTAATTCCTGCATATGTTGCTGAAGTCACTATTTTTTTCTGTTTTCTTTGACTTTGTTCCTTTGCTCTCACTCCACACCGTGCAGTAGATATTCTTTAGCTGACCAGGAGGCCTTTGGGAAATACAGGTTGCTTTAGTGAGGTTTGGTTTTTAGTGAACTTTTCTTCCTCTTCAGCCTTAGCTATCTAGATGAGATTTGTGTATCACCCATCCTGCAGTTTGATGTCTCTGTTTCTTTACCCACACTGGATTTCCAGGCAGGGCATGAGTCTGTGATGAATTCTGCAGCTGTGGGCACACAGACTGCAAGGCATGTTGGACACTGTGTTGGTTGGTATGGCTGTATAAAGAGATTGTTGTTTCATGTTGGAGGGGCTGGTTCACTGCATCGAATCTGAAGTGCTTCTTGGAGTTTTTGCTCCAGCTCCACACCACCTGCTTTGACCTGTGCTCCCATGTGGTCTATCAGCATTAGCTGCACTCTGAAATGTTTGGTTTAGAGGTAAATAATATCTCAGCAAATGCAGCCCTGCTTCTTGGTTAAAGGGTCCCTGGGAGCTCCTGCAAGGAATGCATCACTCACTCTGCTGCCTCTCACTGCCTGTGCCAGTCAAGGAGGCCTGGAGCTCCCCACGACCCTTGGGGAAGGAGACAGGGATGGGTGGAAGATGGGTTGCTTTAGTGAAGCAGAAGGTGATGGAGGGCTTCTGCAGGGCACTGCTGAGCTTGTATGATTTCTGGGCTGCTTCCATAACTAACTGTGTGGTTGATTTTCACTGTTTAATGGGGTTTGTTATCTGAACATTGTTATTTGTTATCTCCATTGGTTGTGGAGCTGCTCGTGTGCAGACCTGCTTGGCTTTCTGGCTGTGTGAGCTAGTGACTCGGAGAGGTTGGGAGGACCTTGGCTACTTGACAGAGGGACAGAATGGCCTCAGTCTGTCTGCAGAATCGTCATGTCCTTGGCTTGTCAAGGGCAGCCCTTCCTTTTGCCCCTGAAACAGCTGCTGCGCCCTGGGCCCTTATTATGGGACTCATCCGCAATCAGCGCCTCCCTCTCCTGTGCTGGAAATGCCTGGGACACGGAGAGCAGGCTTGTGTGTCTCAGCTGCACGGAGTTGCAGCAAGGCTGTGCTTTGCTTGTTCTTTGGGGAATGCTCCGTGCTAGCTCTACTGTAGCTTTTTTGCATAGTTTCATCTGTTCTTGCTGCTCTCGCCCTTATTCCCAGTGGCTGTTTTGCCTTTTTTTTGCCTTTTTTTTTTCTTTTGCAAGACTTCATTTCAGCTGCCACATTGACAGCAGTTGTCTGTTTATGCACAGAACAGGTACAGCACAGGCAGGCTTCCCCCACCCTCTGGTCCCCATCCTCCAGCCCTCCTGCACTACGTGCCCCGTCCCCCACAGCTTCACCCTCGCTGGGAGCTCCAGCCCTGAGCCAGAGGGCTCACAGCGAGGGCACCGCTGCAGGTGAAGGGGGGGAGCTGAGGCATCCCACCGCCACCGGCTTGTGTTGCATCCTAATTGCAAATAGCCCTTCCGGCGTCAGCAGTTTGTGGGAATAATTGACAGGAGGTGCCGGCGAGGTGCTGAGTCAGAGCGAGGTGTGCTTGCCAAGTCACTGCAGCAGAAGGAGTCCGATCGCCTCGTGTGGAGGGAAGCCAATGGACGGTGGGTTTCCTAGCTGCCTTTTGGGCCTCTTTCTTTCCTTTCTCTGAGGCTGCAATTCAGCAGCAGTGATGCTATGCATGTAAGGGAAAAACCAGGGGATTGGGGAGCTCTTTATTTTTTGCTTTTTTCTTTTTTTTTTTTTTTTTTGGCTGTGAGCACTGGGATTAGGGGATGTGGGCTCCATTCCCACCTGCTGCCACTGGGTTTCTGCGCTGTCATTTCTGTGCTCCGAGCAAGCAGAAGGGGTAGAGAACACATGTTGGGGGATAGTGTTGAGAGAGTGGCCCTAGTGACAGCTTGATGTCTCCTGGGAGAGGAAAAGCAGCATGTGACATCCTCAGCTGGGCAAGGGGGATAGCTATGCAAGCCGAAAAAGCTGCAAAATAAAATTACTGAAAAGGTGTTCTGTCCTGTCCTTCCTGAGGGTTGTTTCTGCTGTAGTGTCCTACCATTTATTTAGGGGTTTGAAATTACTCGTTTGACATGCAGGAGGATGAGTGCTTGTCCTATATGCATCTGGCACCTGATGGACCTCCAGGTCAGGCTCGTGAGAGCTTTGTCATTTATTCCTGATGTTCTTGAATATGGCTAGCATCAATGTTTATACCACAGCTGAATCTGTCCCAGAGGTCTGGATTCTTTCCCTTTTCTTGCTTCAGGGTGACTTCAGTTGTCTTTGTTTTTCTCTCTCTCTGTAGCACAGGGTACCTTTTTCCTACCTTGGACAAAAGTCAGTATTTGTTTCACACTGATCTAAATATATGTGTCTGCTGTGTGCTGCCTTTGTGGAGAGAGCATACTATTTTTGCTTTTAGTAACCGCTTTGTGGAAAGAGATGAGGAGCATGAAGACAGAGGCCCATGTATTTTTCAGAACCCTTCCTATCTATGCTGCGCTCTGCCCACCCACTTTTTTAATGCTAATCCTTGTATAATCTTTCTCTTCACTGACTCAGGTAACAGCCATGTTATCTAGATCACCATGCAGCTGATGGGGAAAACTGAGGCCCCGAGATGGGAAGTGCCTTTGCCATGGTCATGCAGGACTCACATGGCCAATGTGGGGTTGGAGCCTGCATCTCCTGACTGCCAGCCCATGCCTTCTCCACTGGACAATGCTTCCTGTCCACCAATTTAATCAGTGGCCTGCTGAATACTTTTCATCCTGAGTTTTCGTGGCAGCAGCTCATGGGTGGTTATCGATTCTGAGTCTTTAGAGAAAATCTGCAGTGACTAAATCAAATGCAGTTCTTCCCTCATCCTTGTCTTGACCACCTTCATGATGAATATTTTGCACTGGACCCCCAGAGGGGTGGCCCTGGGATCACAGATGAGGGGACTATGTGTACAAGGTATCTGTCCTCCTCACCTCCAGTTTGCTGCCTGTTCACCTGCTGGGTGCACTGTGACACTGGTGGCAATCTTTAACAATCTGTGCCTTGAGGACACTCTGGAGGAAATCTTTCCCAACTGGGTTCTGCTGCAGGATCAGCCAGTGCTGATCAGGATCAGATCAGGGCTGGTTTGGGAGGCCCAGGAAGGTCTGAGCTGTGACTGTCCTGCCTTCAAGTTGTGTTTCTGTGTGAGTTTTGCCCTGCATGGTGGAGATGTGCTAGCCAGGGCGCTCCTATAGAGAAGAGTGAGTCTGGTCCTCAGGCATTGTGAAGAATTTTCTTCATTGCTTAAGGGAATCTTGGTCTCTGTCTGGTCTAATGCAGCCCTTCTTCCTTTTCCACTCTCTACCCATGGTGTGGCTTCACCCTGAAAACAGAAAAAAATAGAGCATTATCTGTTACAATTGGGATTTTATAAGATACCTATGGGAATTAAGCACACAATTCCCTCAGGTTCTTTTTAAACAGCCTAGCTGATGTAAATTTATGTTGGCAATAAGGAAGAGTGGAAGCAGTCCTGTCAGCAGAGCCACAGCTATTCTCCCTGTGTTTGATGTAGAAACTGCTGTGGTAAAGCTTATTTAGCTTTGAGGTCTGTGTGTCAGGACCTGGGACCAGAGCCTTCAAGAGGTCTCTGATGTGAGTGGAGCCCATGCTCTTGCCTCCTCTGAGGGTCTTTTCAAGCACTCAGAAGTTCTGTGGAAATACCAGTGTGTAATAACACTATGTGCAGGGACACTGTGCTGGGCTGGACAAATGCACCTGACACCCACTGGGCCAAGGACTGAGCCTGCTATGAGTCAGTCCAGGATGATGAAACTCTGCCAAACCAGCTATTCTTTCCTTTCCAAGGGGTAAAAACGTGCATGGATGGTGAGGAGTAGCATTTAATTGCAATAAACTCACTGCAGTAGAATTTGCTTAGGAGATAATTGAGAGATTCTTCTGACAACTGCAAGAATCCTATTTTATCCTCTTTCTCCATAACCAAAGAATGACAACTTGTATCAGTTTCCCACAAATGGAGACATTCAGTGACAATCATTGTACTTTTAATTAAAAATAAACAGTTATGATCTAAAATAATAAAACAACTGCTGGAGATCAAACAAGTTGTGGAATATAGCTGTCACTCAGAACAAATCAGGACACAAACAAGAAGAAAAAGCTGCCTTCATCCTTGGTTATGAGTGAGAATCCTTTCTGGGATTTTGTTTTCCTGGCTAAAATTAATTTCATAGTGTAATTTAGGTTTCTTTTTTGGAATTTGTTCCTCTGGCCATATAGCCAGTGCACATCTTGCAGCTGCAGGAGGGGAAAAGTGATTCAGGTGGGGATGCTGCTGACCCTGTGATCCAGTGCAGAGCCAGTGGGTCCCAGAAGGCCACTGTTGTCTCCTGCCAGTGATCTGCTTCCAGCTTCTCCTCACCCTTTTCACGTTTATGAAAATGTTCACTGTGTGGCTTGATGGACACAGAGGAGTGCCCACCTCTCTTTGTGAATTTATGTGAAATGGCCCCAAGTTGTGGAAATCTCATTAAATTAGCAAACTGTGTAAGGCTTCCATTCATTTTGGCTTTGCTCAGAGTACAGCTTGGATTATTCTCTGAGATTTGAAGAGTTATTCAGCCTTGGATCTCAAAATCAACTTAGAGGCTAAAATCAGACTAGGTCTCCTTAGCTTAGCTTTAAAAACAGAAACATATTACACTCAAAGTCCATTAAAGCCAAAAGGCTGTCTTAATGTGTGTGTGTGTATATATATATATATATAATATGTAATAATGCACATATAACTGTACAGTCAAAATAAAGCAGCACTGGGAAATGCATAAGTTAATGATGCCTTGTTAGGTATCCTGTATCATTTATGGCACGAATCCTGTATCTTTTATGGCATGAATTTTATAGTCTAAGTGGTAGTAAGATTAGAGGTAGGTGAATAATTTATAACAAATAATTTATTTAATGAATTCCTCTTCCATTTCTATTTGAAAATTGTTTGTGAACATCCTGCGGTTTCTTTGCATTTTACTTATTTGAAATTACTTACTGAATAGCTTCTACAAATAATATTTGACATGCCACATGCTCATAAGCAGGTTTGTTGTTTTTCTTTTTTTAACTCTTTCCTAAGAGGGGGAGCAGCATTTCAGCTCCAGGTTTGGTTGCTCAGCAATGATACAAAGTGAAAGTTCATGCCATAGTATTTCACTATCCTGACAGCTCAAAGTAATTGCTAGAATTAAGCAGTTTCTGAAAGGAATCAAGAATAAGCTTTATTAATTTTTAATAATTTTTCAGACTGTTTGTGGGGATAGGCAAGTTCAAAACTCACTTTTGCCAGTGAGTGCTAAAATTGCTCAAAATGTGTTACTTCCTTGTACATTTACGTCACTAAATTAGAATAGCTGCAGAAATGAACAGAACGCTCTAAGGTCCACAGTCAGCAGTGTGCTGTGCATATGCCTGACTTCAGGCATATTCCTGAGTAGATGCATAAGTGGTAGAGTGGCAAATTATGAACTTCAGCATATGTTTAAGTGGTTTTCTGAATTAGGGACCAAAATAGAGAACAAAGCAAATTTATCTTTCATGAAAGTGAACATACAAGAGAATTCTGTTTCCTCATCTGCAATTACAGGGCACTGCATCTTTCAGAGGGAGAGTGTGGGGGAGTGGTGATTATAAATGTTGAATTAAGTTGCAGTATTTCTGATTTCATCAAGTACAATGCAGTTTATCTGAAGTTTCTCATACATGTCCCTGTGCTTTTTCCCCCCTTAAATATTGGAGGAAATAGCATGAAGAATTGAAAAACAAACAAACAACCGAAACCTCAGCCATTAGTTTCAGGTTTTATTTATATCCTCATATTTTAAGATTTCTTAGTTTTCAGAATATTTTCCATGTACTTTTATTGGCTTATCATCCCTCTAAAAAAAGTTAATTTGGAAATATTAAATAATGCTTGACAAAAGTAATGCAAATAATGCATCACGGAAAGAACTTCCTCTGGGTCTGCAAGGAATAGGTATGACTTACTTTAGCATCTTAAAGAACAGTTGCAACAATGTCAGCTGCTGAAGGTCTACATTTTTGTGTGCAACTTCTGTGCACATTGTGGAAAGCAGCTTCTGAAACTGCGTGAGACACCCTTCAGCTCTGTAACACAGGTGATGCTTCGTTGGCCTGCCTGAAGGCACAGTTAAACCATTGTTTTTTTGGGTCTGTGAACCAGTGAGACCTCATATTCTTCCTGTTTGTGTCTTTGGGCTGACCTCTGTGGGGTTTCTTATGTGTAGTAGAGAGTGGAGCATGGCAGTGAGTACCTCACCTGTACCTGTCCACCTAATGTCATGAACCTTATGAGAAGAAAATTAACCTGTTTAAGGCCTTTGCTCTTCTGTCAGAGGAGGGGTGGGTGCAGGGGCCTTGTGTCCCAAGGGAACAAATGCTTCTGGGCCACAGGGCCCATGGACTTACTGAGTTGCTAGTTCTGAGCTAGCAGAAGAGCACAGACAGTTCAGGAGAGGGTGGTCTGGGAAGCTGGGAAGAGAAAGAGCCATCTCTGGGTGATCGATGATGTGTGGGATGCAACTGCAGAAACAGGCAGTCAGTTTTGGGCGAGGAAGAGCAATTGTCCCTGCTGACTTGCGAGAGCTAAAATGACCTCCTTGGAGCAGAGGGTCAAAGGAGTAAAGTGTTGTGTCTCATGCCAGTGATCAGAAATGCACCCGAGCCATGCTGTGCACCAAACCCCCAGACCAGACACACCACGAAGACAAGCCTGCCAAATGTGGTCATTGATGTCCATCGGTGCTTGTATGCAAGGAACTTGCACCCATGAGAGGAGGGCTGCTTCCAAAGAGAGAGTTTCTGGACCTCTGTACACACTGATTGCTCTTTAGGTGATGGTCTAGATCCTGATCTTGGGCACATGGAAATCAGTGGGAGAGTTTCAGCTTTGTGTAGTTGAGAAGGTGAGGGAATGTTTGTCAGGCAACAGAAAGGAGGGCTGGATCTGGACTAGGAGTGTGTGCTGCAGGGAGGACTGGGGAGTGCCTGGACTGTGCATTCCCCGATCTGTATTCCTATTTATTGATCCATGCTCCTCATCCACCAGTCCTCCTCCATGTACTGTACTGTGATTCCAGCCCCAGGGCTGGAGAAGATCCTGTGGGAAAAGCTGGCAGTGGAATTCTGAATATTGCACCAACAGTCTTCTCTCCTCTTTCTAAGGCTTTCAGAACACTAATCACATGAAATATATCCAGACCTATTGCTCGTCCCTGGCACCTTTTATGACCTCAGTGATGAATGTTAAAACATTGAAACACTGAAATTAAAAAGCAGTCACCTGTACCAAACAAGGTAAACAGCAAATGGTCCCAACAGTCTGCCATGTGCCCTGACACACCTCAGGGATGCCTTTGGCAGCAAAAAAAGTAGCACTGCATTAGGTTTACAAGGGCAGTGATGCTATACCCCACAAGGGCTGTGGCACTCGTGTCTATGACAGGAACGGCATCAAGAGACTTCTTGAAGTAATTGCATCCTCAGTATTTTGGGACCAGAGCCTGGCCAGTTCAGGAAGGTGGGAGATCAAAGGCCACTTCTGAATTTAGCTCACTTTCATAGAGCCTTGGGACAAAAATGGCAGAAGAGGTTTGAGAAGAAGTGTGGCTATTTCTCCATCCAGTAGCTAGTGCCAATGATGATGAGTTGGCATCCCACAAAAATTCAGTTTTATTTGGGGCGATCTCCACAAAGAAACATGTGGCAGATGCAAGGCTGCCTTCTTAAAGCTGACTTTTACAGAGGTATAAGATGTGTCTTGTCTTGTGCCTTTCTGTGTTGTTCTGTCTCCAGTGTTATAAACGCAGACTTATTAATAGTATCAATAAAATATAATATAATAATAATAACAACAATAATAACAATTATTATTTACTATTTTACACTCCCGTGGGAAAGACCCTGGTTATACCAAGTGGTTCTGCTGTGACTCCAATGGGATGGTGCACAGTTGCAGACCTACATGGCTGTGGCCATACATCATGCTCTCTGTGTCTCTCTCACTGTCAGCCAGGGCAAGTTGAAACAGGCAAAAGGAAAGAAAATAGACAAATTTCCGCATCCATAGCAGCTGGAGTGAACGCCAAACAGATGGGCTCTTCCACCCCGATTATCCTAACCTCCTAAATATAGAAATACAGGCTTTATTTTTTTCTCCCTTCTTTTCTATTTTTTTATAAATTTAAATTACCCGAGGGGGTGGTGTTAGCTCACGCTAGGGCAGTGCTAACGAGTGCAAATAGAAGTCATCTGCTGACAGAGTCAGATCATGGCTTCTGCTCATGACTATCCCCCCACCCTGCCCACACACATTTTTTCCATTGGAAGTGTGGGGAATGATAGGGGCTGAAGCCGTTCTGTCTGTGGGGTGAGGGAATATGAATGTGTGCATGAAGAGGCTTTTATTTCAAATTCTGTCAGTACTTATGCAAATACACAGAGTAAATAAGCACCAAAAAATATGGTTAAGAACTACATGTCCTTGCCTCCTCCTGCAGATGGTTTGGTGAGTAGATGGGGTAGCAGTACTTCGAGTCACTGGAGGAGTTCACAGCTATTTTGGTTATCATTGCACAACCACACTGATAGATATGGGGTAGAAAGGTGCAGGATCTGCTTTTTTATCGTGTACCAACTCGTGTTTTTTTGCAGCTTGCAGAGGGATTGGAGGGATGTCTCTGGCAGCGGGCTGGTTGTGCCTGAACAACCTCATCCTTTTTGTTCTGCAGTAGTTGACATCACCAAAGCAGCAGCAGGGCAGTGCTTTGTGTGATTTTTTGGACTTCTTTTGCTGTACTGAGGACTTGGATAGGAAAATTCTGATTTTTTTTATCCAGTGGGGAAACACACCACCTCACCGATGCTGTGTTTTCCATCCATCTTTCAGATTACTTTTGCTCTTTCTTGCCCCAGGGACTGCATTTTGTACCTGTTATCAGGCTTTTGTTCCCTGACCAGTCTTGGAGAGCAGGTGGCAGGAGGAGGTGCTGCTTGCACAACATAGCAGAGGAGTGTGAGGCTGTGTCTGATCCCTGCCCTGTTCTACACTTGCACGGTGGAGAGTGCACACACCTGGGTCTTGCTTTCCCCACCTCTAGGAAGGGAATGAATGACAAGGGCTTGTTTCTGGATGTTTCAGGATGCTGTCAGGGAAAAACATTGTGTTGGTGCTGAATTACTGCTATTACTGTAACCATGAACTACGATATATAATGAGGATAAAGGTTAGGAGCAAAACTGCCCTGACTTGGGGCCCAGCCAAGCAGAACTGCAATGTTTTTCCCTTGTCATTATGTACAAGGGTGTGTTGTACTCTGTGGATGTATCTGTGCTACCATCAGTGCAGATATACAAATAGACCGTGTGTAAGACTTCAGAGACTCTGTGAAGAGGATCTTTATCTTATGGGCTGCTCTCCATGTAAAGCTAGCATGTAGTTTATTAAAGCTCCCAGGGCCCATTTTGCTTGTGTGCTCATGCTCTCCTGCAGAAACTCAAACAGTTGCAACCTTAACCCCAGATGCCAGAGTGCCATATGTACCGTTGGGTTCTGTAGGATTTGCATCATCCTTGGAGGTTTCCCACATACAGGTCAACAGCTTTTAGAGGAGGCTGGCTAGGGAAAGCATGGAGTTTGCACCGTTGAAGAAGACCTCTAAGAATAAGTTCATCCAGCAGCTGGCAGGGTGACAGAACTGCAGGAGATCTTGCCTTGGGGCAGAAGGATGAAGCTGGTGATTTCCTGAGGTTGCAGTGCAGGGGATTGTTACCCCATGTCTCTTCAGGGTAGAGTGCTTCTCTTGTTACACTGAGGTCATGCAGAGTGGCTTGTCTGGACTGTGAAGCGCACAAATCCTATAGATACTGGGTACTGAGGCGAAAGCAAATAAGTACATCTGGAAGCTTCCCCTGGAAACAGTTTGTTTTTAACATGGTGGGGGTCATTCCACTGATAATAAGCCCAACTGAGGCTGTGCTCAGTATTTGCACTGTGTCCTCTAGAGCCTGGGTCAGAAAAGGGCTTTGCAGCCTGGATGCAGTGGCAGACCTGTGCTAGCTTCCACGCCTTTGCTTAGGACTCAGGATAAGCTCTCACAGATACTGCACATAGGGCATCACAGCGAGAGGCACCTAATTGGCTTTGCAGCAGAGGAGCTTTGGCACGGTTTCTTCACTCTGATTCACGAAAGGCTCTATCAAACCTGGCTGGCACAGCACAGGGTCACTCGAGCATCTCCGTGCTGTGCACTTGAGTACTCCTGACCAGCAGCAGCTCAGGGGTGCAGGCACACCCGTGCTGGCTCTGCACACTGCCTGCTTGGCAGGGCTGCCTCGCTCGGGCTCCCAGTCACTGCACGCTGGGTCTGTCCCTCACAGTGGCTGTGCCCCGTCCGTGCTGCTGGAGCCAGGGTGCTTCGGGCTGTGCTAACCCTGATGGAGCCACCACCGTTTTTCTGCACCCAGGGCATGGGTAATCCACAGCCGGCTTGGATCCTCTCTAGGGACTCAAACAGCATTTTTAGGATTTAAAAATATAATGGTACCGCAATCCGAGGCTTGTTGTGCTGCTTGTGTTTAAGGATGCCTGGTTATTTTTAGTTATGCTTTTCACCTTTTCTTGCCTCAGTTTCGCTCTTGATAAATGTTGTTAAAAGTCCCCCTAGTTACAGCTGTTGCCCCCTGAGTAGCTGTGATTTCCATGGTTGTTATCCTGTCTTTGCTTTGAGTCACTTTACTATCTTGCCAGGTTTGAAAGAGATTGCCTGGAACTTTCCTATCCCTGGATTCTAGCTCAGACTGGCTTTGCATGGAAAATTCTACCCTCCTTTCTACTATTTTTGAGAATAAGTTTGGGGGGGGAAATGGTTTTCTGCATATATGAAAAAGGAAATATTTTCTTTTGAATGCTGCCTTTCCACCATGTTGTGTAGCCAGGCCTTGAAATGCAGCAGAAGGGTGATTCTGTGTGCTTTTTGTCACCTTTGAGACAATCTGCATGAATTAGGTTAGATAAAGAGCCTTTGAAAAATCAAATGTGATTGTCCATGTGCTCGGCAGAGGCAACACAGAATTCATTGAGGAAAAAGCCTCAGAGTTTTCACCCCTTGCAGCTTCTTTGTGTGACTGGGACAAACGCAGAGCTCCCCTGCAGATGCCATCAGCTGTCACTAGGAGCAGGGAATGGACCCACATCTCCCTTACCTGCTTGGGAGACTTTCTTTGTCGTACTTGGAGATGGTGGAGAAGAAAGCCATCTTCCTCACATTCAAGGAGAGAGGGAGCTGGTCAGGAAGGTGACCGAGGCAGGAGTCCCTGCAGACTAAGGAGCATGGTGAGAATGGGAATGCACTGAAGGGTGGGGGGAAGAAGGGAGGAAGCGGATCCATATGGCACTGAATGGAGAAGGACTCCCTGGGAGTGAGTCACATTAATGGGCTGCTCCCTCAAGCCTTTTCAGCTTCAGAAAATCACCTCTCCCAGCTTCTCCTGGGGGAGACAACAGTCACCCAGAGGGATTGGAACTGGGAGCCTTTATGAGGGATCCTTTGGCCTGATGAGGCTCAGAGGAGAGGGGGGCAGGATGAGTCTGGGCCTGCCTGTGTCACATCCCAGAGGAACTGAAAAACTAGAAGAACTAAGCACCCTGAAAACCTCCCCAGGGACTCAGCAATTCTATCTTCTGGCTGGGAATTGAGGATATACCACAAATATAACCTACAGTCACACATTTATTGTAAAGCCAGTAAACCAGATGATTAAATATAGGCTCAGTTTCTGTCTATCTTGGAGGTTGAAAGAATCAGGAAGAAACAAAAGTATATGATTTATTTGTTTGTTTGTTTTAGTACATAATCAGCTATATTTTAGCAGTACCAGTGGATATGGCAGATGTTGCTGTTGCTTTTCTGGCAGCATCTGGGCTGAATACCTGAGCTGTGTTGATACTTGAGTGATTAGACAGTTTGTTTATAAACTACCTTGATGAAGGTTGGTACTTGCACCACAGAGGTTAAACAGGAGGTGAATTAACATAATATGAAGGTAATAATGATTAATAATTGCTACATTAGTAACAAGAAGCAGCAATGAATTTTTACAATTGAGATAGTTTAAATTTCTGTGAAGTAGATTGCCACTTTCATCCTTTCCCTCCAGGTATATTACATTTCTGAAATGTCTCCTGTCCCTTCTGTGCTGAGACACTGCTTACCTTGGCAAGGGTCAAAAGATGCTTTTGGGGCAATAGTGCTCTTCCCTGCTTTTGTTTTTGTTCAAAAGAGTGGAGCTGAGGACAGAACAATCTCTTGCCTGGATGTGATGTGTATTTTGTAGCAGCTGTTTAACCCAGCCTTTTGCATGGAAATGACTCGAAGTACCTGAACTTGGGCACCCAACCTACAGTAACTTAGCAGGCTTTTGCTCAGAATCCGTAATTCAGAGACAAGATAGATGGTGTATTTCAGTGTTTGGGCAGAGAGCCACCTGTACAGCATGAGGGAGAGTGAAGTTCCCAGAGCACCTTCCTCCTGCCTCTCACAGTACCTGGGGCTGCAGCAGGTTGATTGGAGGAGAGAGGTGAAGCTGATCAAACACGGCTCCAGTAGCAGTTGATGGCATGGAATTATCCTTCCCTTCCCACTTGTACTTCTCCATTGTGGAGAAGAGGCACTAAGGCCTGTGAAACATATGCTGAGATCACCATGCTTTGTCAGCTCCAGTGAGCTGGATCCTGCTGCTCAGCGTGGTCTGTAAATACTCTTTACTGTGCAGGGAAGCTCTGGGGTCTGGCTGTCCTTGTCTGCTTGCTCCTAAATCTTCCTACAGGCAGGTCAGTTGCATAAGTATTTGGGAGATGTCTGTTTGCTGCATGGCATTCCTGGGAGCAAGGAGGAAAATTTTCTGTTTAGCTTTCCTGGTTTCCTGCTGTCAGATTGTGACAAGACACAGCACCTTGTGGTCAAGGTTACTTACCACATCGAGAGCCGGTGCAGGCAGACTAACTCTCAAATGGAAAGGTATTTTTTTCCTTAAATCAGTCACCAAGTGATTGTGAATTAAGAGTGAATTATTTTCAAATGGATCATGAATTGAGAGTAAATAATTTTTTAAAATGGTGTGTTGTGACGCAATCACAGATAGTAAAAGGGCTAGAATGGACACCAGGCATTGCCTGGAGATAACTGAAATGCTTTCTCCTACAAGAATCAATGGCAGCAAGAGATCCTCCTCTCCTTTCCTGTCCTTTGATCTCCAGGTGCTTTATTTGCGTGTAAGTAGCTATTGAATATATGGCTGGTGTGGCTCTTAATTCCTTGGGGAATATACAGCTGGACAGGGTGTTCATGTCTCTGTAGAAAACATTAGTCTCTCCCAGTATGGAAGCTTAGCTTTTTAACCAAAGCAACCTCCCTCCCACATCAGTGAGCCTTGAAAAGATGTACTTTTGTTCTGTCTGTCCATGGCACTTTGTACTTTTTTTTAATGGTTTAGATAAAGACTTTCTTACCTACTGGTGGAGTTGGAGAATGGCAGACTTCTGGGAAAATGAAGCTTCCCTGTCTTTGTCCAAAGTTCTATTTCCAAGAATGTTCCTGTTGTCCATTAGATAGCTAAGAAACAGAGTGAATGAGAAACATAGTGAGCAATTACTTACTAGAGTGAAGGGAGAAGGTGGGCAGGACACACATGTTTTATCTGTTTCTTTAATCCCTGCTTTTTACACTTCCATTTTGAATATCTGCCCCGTGAATGACCTAGGCAGTTCCTAGCGAGCCCAATTAAAAACCAAAGTTCAGTGTATCACTTCTTTTTTCTTGTGGCCTGTGATCTTGTCCTGTGATAACTGAACTTTGGAGTAAGTCCCAGTGAATTACTTTGAAACCACAATACCAAAGACAAAAAACAATACCAAACCCTAACTTTTTGTTTTTGCTCATGACCAAGATAGGAATATGCCAACTGAAGGTCACTTTTAGGTTCTGCCTTTTTCCAGTGCCCTGGCTGGACAAATCATGCATCATGGGAAAGGGATGTCATCAAGACTGGGGAGAAGATATTTCCCTTCGTGGTCATGACTGATCCAGGATGGAGACTGGGATGAGGAGAGAGAAGTTTACCTGAGATGTTGGGCTCTGTAGGACAGCTAATGTCTCCCAGGCTCTTGTTGGAGTTGTTCACCCTGGAGAAGAAAAGGCTCCAGGGGAACCTTCGAGCACTTTCTAGTACCTGAAATGGGCTACAAGAGATCTGGGGAAGGATTTTTTTACAAGGGTATGTAGTGATAGGACAAAGGACAATGGCTTCAAAGTGAAAGAGAGTAGGTTGAGATTAGATACTAGGAAGCAATTCTGTACTGTGAGGGTGGTGAGGCCCTGGCACAGGTCATCCAGAGAAAATGTGGATGCCCCATCCCTGGAAATATTTGAGGCCAGGCTGGATAGGGCTTTGAGCAACCTGGTCTAGTGGAAGGGGTCCCTGTGCATGGCAGGGGGACTGGAACTAGATGATCTTTAATATCTCTTCCAAACCAAACCATTCTATGATTCTACCTAGAATTAATTTTGACTGATAGCAGCACAGAGTAGCACAAGCACAGCTGTGAAAATAAAGCCACAGGTTGGCTTGTAGAATTTCCTGTGATTGAAGTAATAATGTCTCCTCTTAATTAATTTAATTCTGGTTTAATTAATTGAGGGTTTACCTTGATTTATTCCATTGCTGAATTGCTCACTCAGATGGCTTGTGTGAAGAGCTGCTGCATTTCCTTGCAGACTGGAAAGTTGTGTTATAATGTAATAATCAACCCCAAATTCCTGATGATACTACCCCCCTCCTCTCACCTTGTTCCATTCCTCCACCAGGGGAAAAATAATCAAAAAGGAAGGAATGGATCCAGGTTCTAATGCTTAAAGAAGAGCAAGACATTTCTTGGAACTTGATAACCACTTTTGCATTGAGTTATCAGCATGTCTCTGTGCCAGTCTGCTACAAGACCATGGGCACAAGGCCTTATTCCTTGCAGCTGCTGTTCTTCCATGTGTAATGTGGCTCATTTGAGTTTAGGATGTGGTTTTGGGATCCTGAGCCTGTTAGATGCCCAGCCTTACCGCGTTTGCTTCTCACGGGCTAAGTGACACCGGGCGCTCCCTTGCCTTCACCGGGCGCTCCCTTGCCTTCACCGGCAAAGGGTTTTGTTCTCCCTTGTTCTCCCCCTTCCAGCATCCGCTGTGCCGTGTGTATGCCGGAGAGCGTCTCCCCCTCCTCCATCGCCGTGCCCCCGTATCCTTTTCCCGATCCAAGGTCTCCCAGCGATCTTCTTGTTGTTTGTGAGGAGGCAGCAACCCTCCTCCTCCTCCTCCCGGCTGGGTGCAAGGCCCTGATTTCCATTTGAATAGCAGCCTTTCTGCTGAGGCTTCCCCACCGCCCCGGCGAGCGAACAAGGAGCCCACTGTTCCCGGACGGGATGTTCAGCCAGCCCTGACGTCCCCGCTGTCCTCAATGCGGCTTTTCAGCCCCTCCGCTGAAGCCCGGGGCGCCGGGCTGGTGGGGGACAGGCTCCCGGCCCTGGGCAACATGCCACTCATTTTAAGCAGTCCCAGCCTGTTCCCACTTCTGCCTTTATGCTCTAGCAGAGGCTTGTTTGAGTTGCAGCTGGTTTTCGTGCGGCACCGAGGTAATAAAAAAAGGGAGGGATAAGTCAGACTGGAGTGGTAGCAGGGGAGAGGATGAGATGGGGTCCTTTGCCAAAGGCTTGAAGGATGAGCGGGTGCGTGCACGGGGGTGAGCCCGTATCCTGGCCAGGGCTTCTGTCTCCTTAGTTCATGCTCACGCCTCAGGTCAAAGCTGACCTGTGCCTTGTTCCTGAAGTTCCCTTCTAAAAACCACATCCTGCCACACAGCAAGCTCTCTGGATTGGCATTTGTTTCCAGATATGCAGGTGCACCTCCCCAACTCCAAGGTTTCAGGGTAAAGGCAGGACAAAGGAGCAACCACCTGAGCTGCCCTGGTACTGCTGAGAGTGGGCAAAACCTCCTGCCCCATGCCACCATTGGGAGCCTTTGTCAGGGCTGTCTCCACATTGAACTGGTTGGGTTTGAAGCACCAGAGTCTCATTACTACAGTCAGATGTGCATGAGAGCTGACAGCCCTCTGCTAATTTTTTTTTGAGTTTTCCTTCTAGATGATGCTGAAGCTCCACTTCCCAGCGAGGTGTGGAATAACTTGCCCACGTCTCCTGCTGCTTTTGGCATCCAGGAGCCCTTGGTGGCATGAGAAACCCCAACTGGCAAGCCATGAAGGAGCTCCAGACACTGCAATGTCCCAGTCTGACTGTGGGTGCTGCTTTTGTGAATCAGTTTTTGGTTTTTGGTTGTTTTTTTTCCTCTGTGGGCAGAGGTAAGGGATTCCATGTTTGTTTGTGTTCCTCCCCAGATAGTGTCACACTGATGACATTTAAATTCAATGGAGCAGGCACAGAAGGGGCAGCAGCAGAGCAGGCTTCCCTCTCTGCTGCTGTAGGAAGAGCCAGCTGGAGCGTGGGGACAGTGATGAGGCCAGGCAGACCTCTGCCAAGGCTGGCAGCAAACAAAGCCCACTAAAACCGGTTACAATGTGTTAAATCGCTAGTTCACAGCAGACATGAAGGAGAAACCTTTCTCTTCTCTGTGTATGGGTAAATTAGCAGAAGTAAAGGTAATCATTGCTTCTGGTAGCATAAATGTTAATGTAGCTGCAACCCTTTTTAGCTTTTTTGATTCTTCCACTGAGTACTGTTCATTTGTTGCTTGAGTGCTGAGTTCCTGCAGTTCTGATTTCCCTTTTTTGAAGAAGACCTTGATTTAAGTGAGCTACATCCCTCAGCTGCACACAAATGATGGAGCATATGCAGGGGTCTGGAGGTCTTGCCTTCACCCCCTCATCTTCCATCCCATCCTGGCAGCCTGATAGGACTGGTGGTGCAGGGGTGGCACTGAATCCTGCAAGCAGTGTGGAGCTCATTCACGTTGGTTGGAGGCTTGGAGCAGCTCAGAGACTGTTTCTCTGCTGCCAGCAGAAGCACTGGAAATCCAGCATTCCCTGCTCCCTGGGCTCTGGGGCTGGTGCCCTGAGTGGTGGTGTGAAGGATGGTGCATTTATTTTCAACTTTTGGGAGGAGTTATTTGTAATATAAAAGGATGGAAATTGCTGTGGAAAGTCAGTCACAACTTCTTTATTAGAAGAGCACTTCTTGCTCTTTGCCGTGAGGAAGAAAAAAGGGATAGAAGAAACAAACTGATTAAAAAATGTGTCCAAATTTCTGTTAGTGGCAGCACGCTCTGAGGCAGCTCAGCACTTGGTGATTTTTGAGGCTATAGGGGCTGGAGTGCTCATATGCTCAGCACTTCAGCTGGCAGCCTGCACAGATCTCCCTAGGGAGCACCATGGGTGCTCAGAGCTCAGCAGGATCAGACTTTATATTAACATTACCAAATGATGAAGCACAAGGCGTCCAGAGAAAAATAAGTTTGAGTCCCACTGGAATTCTTGGACTCCTGTGACAATTTTCAGTATGGAAACTTCAGGCAAGTTTTAACACAGCCAACAAATTGTTGAAATCTTTGTATTTCTGGGGTGTATAGATCCTGCATGAGGGGACCTTCTTACCAAAAGATAGCTTTTGAATGCTGCACTCCCTCTTACAGAGTTTACCCTGGTGCAGCTTCTGAAACTTGTTCAGAGCGAGCAGCTCTAGTTATGTGTAAGAGATAATATGTAACTGAGCTGATATTTTTTCTTTTTCTTTCTTCTTTTTTTTACTCAGTGGAGTTCGTTGGAGACTCAAGAAGAGAAAAATACAGATGCTTGTGTTACTGTAATATAAATGTCACAGCTGAATAGGTTTCTAAATTGTGACATTTAGGAAATAATATCTTGTCTTTTTTGCACTTGGAGAAGACTATAATTTCAGTGTGAATATTTCTTTGTGTTTTTGTTTTTTAAATTTATTTTTAGAAGACTGTTTTGCTGGGTATTGAGCATATAAAACCCGGAGATGATGTTGCTATGAGAACCTTCAGCATTTCATTTCCAGATTAGGAGTCTTTAGCTATGAGACTGTCACGATAGTTCAACTCAGCTTGTTGCATTTTAGTTTTATGAATGAATCTACTCAAGGTTATCACCTGGGTGACTTGAGTGACTCTCAATTAAGTAAAAGGAAATGCAGAAGTTACCCTCCAAGAAAACCCAAGCCCAACAGTTTCTCTAAATATAAACCCCTCTAAATTCAGCTATAAATATGGTCCTGGAAACAGCTCAGTGTTTTCTCTTGACAGCTGCATTCTGAATTCTTAGAACGTTGAATTTACACTTCCTCTGCTGGGAAGGGAGTATCTCTTCACGCTCATCTCTGCACAGTTCAGCAGGACACATTCACTAAGAAAAGAAACCCTTCCCAAGATGAGCAGACTCTTCAGCTGCATGGTAATACTTGGGTACTTTGACTCAAGGTTATTTACTTTTCCTCCCTTTTGAAATTTTTAAAATTACTATATTTGTGACATTGGCATCCAGTTTGCTCCATTCCCTGGGATTTTGGTTTTTTTGGTTTTTTTTTTGTCTTTTACATCTATAAAGAAGCAGAGCTGTGGGAGCTGTTTGTTGTGCCTCTTTTACTTTATCACACGACCTGCAGTGACTACCACTGAGAGTAGGCGGTGAGGGGAGAACAAACAGTTTATGCCTGTTAGGGTTTCATGATTTTGGTAACAGTGTGCTGCTACTTTCAGATCGAGGTATGTTTGAATAGCCAGGGAAGGAGAGGTGGGTTCCCACTGGCACAGCAGGTGTATTTCTCCAGCACACCCAGGACCCTGGCAGCAGATGCTGCAGGCTGCTCCCAGCTCACTCTGCCTGCCATGCTGGATGGGGAGACTGGGAAGCTTCAGTGGACTGGCACTTCTAAGTCTGCATCAGTGAAGTAAATTTTTCCAGCAGAAGCCATTTCCTTCCCCACAGCACCTTCCTGTCTCTCTTGCAGGGAGGATGCTGTGGCAGCAGCCACTACTGCATCTCAGCAAGTCTGTGCAGATAACTTGCAGCAAGTCACAGAGAAAATGCCTCCTTTCTGCAGGGGTTTAATTAGGCTGTCAATTACATTAGCAGAGAGGGCATTCTTACCATGCCATAGGGTGGGCATCAGTCAAGCCGGGCGTGAAAGGGCAGGAGCTGCAGGGTGTGCTGAGAGACTGAGCTCCCCAACACTTGCAAAGGCTGAATAAAGCACAACATTTGTAGTGGTGCACCTCCAGTGAGTGAGGTCACAGGCTGCACCACCAGAACTGTGCTGGACCTCTAGAGATGTGTGTGAATCCTCTTAGAGCTGGATGTGGTGTGTGCAGTGTGTGTGCTGCTGCGTGTACTTGTGTGGTGCTCTTGCTGTCCTACGAGGTCAAGCTGTATTTTAACAGTGTGTGAGGAAATGTGGTATTTGAAAGGTTGCTTTGATGCTCTGAGTGGGCTTCATGTTGCCCTCTGAGCCTGTGCTGGAAGACTGCTAAACATTGTGTCATCTGTCCTTGAAATTGCCTCATGAGCAAGGCAGTGGGGACACTGCTGGGCAGGAAGGGGGGACATTGGCTGAACTGTGTTTCAGGAGGTATTTTATTGCTCTTTCCTTTGCCATTCCTCACAAAGAGTCAAAACTGGATGACAAAATAGGAAATGGATCCTCCCCAAAAAGTGCCATCCTCAAAACCAGTAGCGGTTGGAAGGGAATGTGCATAAACTTAGAGTGTGCAGCAAAGTGCCTGGTCTGGTTTGTTCTGTGCCTGAAGGCTGAGCAAGCAGCTGTGAAATCATATACATGTGCACACGTGTGTGCACACACACAGACACGGAGCTCTGCATTTGCCAGTAAAAGTGCAGTAATCTGCACTCTGCATATGAAAGATCATGTCTGTGCTAAAGGTCCATCATCCAGGGGGAGTTGTGCTGTCAGAAACTACAAAGGAGAGAATCATTGATATATACATTGCTGGAAAACCTGAAAGGTTGCAGAAGCAGGACTAACTGTGCTGTTTAGGCTTCTTTTTTACATTTTTATTTATTAAAATGCTCTAGATGCAGAGTAGCTCTTCTCATTATTTATAACTGTCGCTGCTGCCTTGAAATGAAACTGCTGGCACTTTGATAAATGTGGTGAAAGCTTGTCTGGTGTCCCTGCCACTTCTCTAAAGTGCCTCCTGCGTCCTCTGCTGAATTGCTGTTTCATCAGTTTGGACAGCAGTGTTCCTCAGCAAATTGCAGTAAAAGTCTAGTTGCATCATCTCATGCTAATGGAAATGGAGCAGGAGGGAGTGAGCCTGTGCCATGAGCATCCTGTAAGTGCTAGGCAGAGCAGGGACAGGAGGAAGAAGACAGCCCTGCAGAGCCCCACTCACCTCTCCATCCTGTTGAGTTTGCTGGGATAAAGGCTCCTGTTCAGGGTTGCTGTGAGTGTGTTTTTCTTTTGCCTTGTGCTGACAGCTAGGATGTCATTCCTATTTGAATTGCCTGTGCCAGAGAGCCATAATTAAGTTGTTCCAGCCTCAGCCCCTCCTTCCCATCATCTCAATGGCCATGGTGTTGGGACAGTCAACTGATGGGCTGTTCTGGGGCTGTCCTGATAGCTGAATGCAGGGAGCTTTTAAAAAGCTTGAAGAATGCAAATCCCCTGAGATCAGAGAAGGCTAAAATGTTGACATTGAATAATCTAGTGACCAAAACAAAGGGAGAAAGTTTGTTTAAAACAACAAACCAACAAACAGCCAACAAAGAAACTAACCAACGGCAACAAAGAAGAAGCCTCTCAAAACCTTGACTTCTCCTTTGAGCAGAGGGACTTGCTCTTAGATCATCTTGCTAAGGAGAAGCTGCACTTGTGCTGAAGCAAGCCTGTCAGGATGATGAGGCAATGGAAAACTTGTCCTACAAGGGGAGATTAGAAGAGCTTGGACTGTTTAGCCTGAGGAAGATGGTAGGGGGAGTATGAGAGTGCTCTGTAAATATGTTAGCAGGTAAACATTTTTAAGGCTAAGGGAAGGTGTTTGCATCAGTACAGGCTCTGATAAATCAATTGTGGTAATCTAGTCGAGGAATTAAACCACAGTTTCATACTCTAAGTTGGGGGAAGTTTGGACAGGAGCTTCGAAACAGGACAACAGGAACAAAACTCCCAGACAGCTTTAAGAGGAGTCTTGATCTGTCTGTGAAGGGGATTGTATTAAGAGGGCTAGGTTCTGTGTGCCAATAGATTCTGTTCTATGCTGCTTCCTGTATTTCTAATCCCACATTAACTATTCAGGCTTTTTGTATGAGATGTGCATAAATAGAAATCATAGATGAAACTGAGTAGTTTGCAACTTCAAACTAATTTGTTTGGGGTGTGTGTTTTTTTGTTTTGGTTTTTGTCATTTGGTTTTGGTTTTTTTTTCTTTTTTTTTTCCATGTTTCCTTTCAGGGTGTCCTTTTGACCCGAATATGCCACAGCAGCGTTTCACCCAGTGCCCAGGTTTCCCCTTCCTCGTCCTCAAGCCGTCTCACTTTTGTGCAAGCTGTTTCCACCAATGCATAGCACAACTCAGCACTTTTGGGGGCTGAAAGCTATTTACCAGCTGAGAGGGCAAGAGTACAAAACTATTTTCAGCTCTGTGACCCACCTCAGCCAATTGGATTGTGTCTGATAATCCTATTTGGTGGAGATGGGTTCACGTTACCTGAAATAGTTTCTGCTCTTTGCCTTCACCTCTGGCTCCAGTGCCTACACAGCAACTGGGCTGGGGTGCCTGTGCTGTAAGACCTGACCTCCAGAAGGGAGAAGAGCAGTGTGAGAGTTTGGGCTGAAGCTCCCTTCCAGGAGGTTGTCCCTTTTTCCCCACTGGTGTCCTGTGGGGTGATGCCCTTGAGCCACGGTGTGAGGTTGCTCTCCACCCCTGCATGGATGTGTCCAGCTCTGACCTTCTTATTACAGCCTGGGCATCAGTCTTGGCTTGTCCTTTTGGTGAGGAACAGTATTTTGGATTGCCACTGCAGCACTTTCATTTTTGCCTGCACTCCCACCTCCTAACAGTCATGTGTAGCCTGGAATGGGCAGGAAGGAATTAAGTCAGATGAAGGAATGGACATCAGTATTCTCTTACACAATTCACTTCAAATGTGGAAAGTATTTCAAAGTAATGAAAAATCTATTGCCTGAATTAGGCCAAGAATTTAGCCCAAACTTTACAGAGAGGATTTGAGGCTCTAGGGCTTTTATTGGTGCTATAACTAAACAGTGAACTTGCAGGATCCTTTTTTACCCCAGTTTTACTTTGAGGAAAGAATTGTGAAGTTACACTGTCTACTTCACCTTTCTAGCTTTGTACCTTGTTGCCACTTTTAGCCCTGTTTGACAGGAGTCTCCAAAATACTGCATTTTCCAGAAGTCATCAAATCATACAGCCAGATTAAGAAAGGAAACCCTACTGAAGGAAAGGAGGTCTATAATGTGGATTTAGGCAGAGTATTAGGCATAAGAATATCCAAGCCAGCAGGCTGCAGGAATCTAGGCTTCAGTGCTGCTACTCAGGGATTCCTTGAGTATTTGGGATGGGGGTGGGTGTGTAAAGCTGAATATCTCTGAGCTTGTACAGGACTACAGAGCAGGAATGTTGCCGAGTTTTGTGGTTACCAGTTATAGCTCAGCTCAGCTGAGGCACTTTCTGGCCTTGGTTACTACAACTTTCATCCCTTTGATTGATGGAGGGTACCAGGCACACTGAGCTGGGCTCACATGCCTGCCTCCTCCCTCATCAAAAAGGAACAACTGTGGGCTAATCCCCTGGGCAGCCCCAATGGCAGTGAGAGATCCTGTGCCCTCCCTTGAGGGGTAAGATGAGATGCTCCCTCTGGCACAGGTCCCACCGGTGCTGCTCAGCCATACCATGGGTCAGTGCTGCTTCTGGCTTGTGCCTGTGCTCATCAAAGCTATCCCCCTTATTTCAAGGAATAAAACTTGGAATAGCAGAGGCATGTTCTCTGGAGGAGTGGGAGGAATAGGAAGGCTGTCTGAGGATAAGGTGCAGTCTGGTATGAGAATCACAGAATATTCTGAGTTGGAAGGGACCCACAAGGATCATCAAGTCCAGATCTTAAGTGAATGACCCATACAGGGATTGAATCCACAGCCTTGGCATTCTGTATTTTTTTTAGCACCAGGCTCTAACCAACAGAGCTGAACTCAGGGTCATTTTCCTAGCAAAAGCATAAACTGGAGGTTGTGGTATGTTACTAAACCCAGTGTCAGTTCAGGCATGGGGCTTTTGTTGCCATGGGTGCCGGACCAGGCTGAGCCTGACTCCCAATGCTGTGTGTGGTGAGCCTTTGTCTGCCCTGTGATGCAGCAAAACAGTTGGCAAGTGTTGTCAGAGACCAGTGTATGCAGTGCTTTGCACTGCTTTAGACAGTGCTTTTCATCATGGGCCGTTGCAGATGCTGAGTTAAGCCTGGCAGCAAACCCAGGAGGTGGGCCAAGTGTGCTACAAGCTAGGGCAGGCTGGGGGAGCATGTGGAGTCACCCTTGTGGAGTCACAGGATGGGCAGAGCAGGGGCAGACTCCTGGCAGTTTCTCTTTCTTTGCAGCACTCAGACTCAGCATTCATGGCACGATGGTTTGATCACTCCAGCCTGCAGCTTCTCCCTCACCTGCCCTCCTGGCCTGTGCAGCAGCAGCAGCTGCTGCATGGGAGTGAAATGCTTTTCCTGCTACACAAATATCCAGCACTGCAAAACTAGTCTGGAGTTTCTCCCTTTTTCCCCCATCCCAGTATCCTTGTTCCTCTGTCTTTTCAGGTATCATGTGAGTTGTCCCAGAGCTATTCGGCAGTGACATGTGCTTATTGGTGCTTCTTTTTTCTGCCTTCTCACAAAGTAAAACCTTTTTCTTGTTTCAGTGCTGGCACAGCAAGGGCATTGGATTTGGATCCAGCATGAAGATGAGCAGCCAGCATAAAACCTGGGCGAGTTTTTGGAGTAAATAATACACCCAATTCATCTCACTGTGTCATTTGCACTAGATGTCTTGGAAACCAGAGCCTCAGTTGGACAGGCAAGCCTGCACCAACTGGAGTTGAAAGGATCTTTCCAGCCTGAGTGCTGGCATCCCTGGAGGGATTTCCTTCTAGGCTTTCTCAGTTTACCTGGACAATAGTCATAAGCTTAGCCTTTCTTGCACATGTTTTAATCTCATGTTTCAGACTGTCTGTTAGTCATCTGTAGGGTCAGGAGGGCATTTCTCTCTCTGATCAGTATGGCAGATCTGCTGCAATCTGGTTGGGTTTTTCTTCCTTCTCAGTACTTTAGGGCACATTTTACTTTTTCAAATTTCTGGGCACTTTTGCCTAAGAAGTTCCTCCTGATGGTGAAGGCAGAACATTGCAGGGTGTCAGTGGAGTGCTTTATGTGGGTTCCTGTCCCTGGGCACTCTGCATTTACAGCTTTGGGTGCTGTCAGCAGTACAGGACACCAAGAGGAGGGTAAAGTTTCTTTTCGTGGGACCTTTTCATGTCAAATTGCCCATTGCCAGACTGTCAGAAATTGCATGGTTTTTCCAGTCCTTCCTTCCTAGTGACTGGGATGCAATTCATCCAAGGACTGGCAGGGTGCTCGCAGTCTGTGGTGGGGATCCGGCTTCCCTGGGGACTGCCACCAAGTTTTCCTGCATCCTACTCCAAATGTAGTCTGTGTCCTCAACCTGCTCAGATCTAAAGGCTGCTGTGCTCTCCCTCCCTCCCTCTTCCCCCTGTGAATTTTGCCATTCACCTTATTTAGTTCAGAATTGCAGCAGTCAGAGTATTTAAAAAAAAAACAAAAATCTATCAATAATATGCGTTTAGAAACAAGCCTCCAGGGTGTTTAATCAAACGAAATGTGATGGGAGGCAGCCAAAAGGCATGTGTGGTGTGTGTGTGTGCACAGACAGCTGGCCATGGGGGAGCGGCACGTGTGTTCGTGTGGGTGAGAGAGGGAATGAAAGATCTGGTTAAATGGATCCTTTCTATCCGAGCTCCAAATATCATGTTCTTAAATGAGGAACCCATGAGAAAACAACAATCCCCTCATGAAATATGCGGAGAAGCTTGTGCCAGGAAAAGGTCAGCAGCCCGGCTTTGCAGGGCTAGCACAGCTGTAGGCTGGGGTGACTGAGAGTTTTGGTGGGGAAGAGACATCCCAGCCAGCCCTCTCCTGGGCACAGGCGCTAGATTTTCCTGCTGGAATCAAGCTGGAAGGCTGATGGCTCTCACCTAGTTTGAAAGAGACAAAAGGCAGGCTGGGAGAGGGGTGTGTGGGCTTTTCTTTTACCGAGGCTTTGGTTGCTGACAGGAAGTGGAAAGAGGAATAGAAACAAAGCTATGAATTTCAACTCCTGTTTTGTCCCTAGCACCCATAAAATCTACACCTCTTTCCTTCATGAGCCAATTACCACCTGGATATCATAAGGACTTGATTTTACTTTCTTCTTCAGTTCTTTGGAAGACACAAACAGAGAAACCTAGGTGTACTGGGGGAAGTAATTCTGACCTACTAGACCTGCCTTTTCTTTTTAAATCAGTTTCATAGAATCATCTACACAGTGTGTCCAATTTTTTCAGCTTGTGTTCTCTATTTGCCAAAAATATTTAGCTTCTTGCCTTTCACAGCCCTGCAGAGTCCCTCCTCATTTGCCTACCTCTGCTGTCCCAGAAAAGGGAGGCAGAGGACCCTGGTGCCTGGTAGCTTTCCCTGGTGAGCAGGTGGGAGCCCTCAGGGAGAGCTGCCCTTTTCTGGGGAGCTGAGGATGTAAATGTGCCTGCCGAGCTCAGTGCTGGCCGCAGTGGTCCCGCAGCGAGCAGCTCCCCTGCTCCCAGTGGTACAGGGTGTGGGTGCCATGGCTGCGTGCAAAGCCAGCATCATTCTCCTGTGCCTGATGCCCACTTCAAAACAAGGGGGAGCAGAAAAAGGGGTTTTGTTTTCCGGCTGAAATAGCTTCAACAAGTCACGGGCACAGTCCCTGTAAATGCAGCTGTTGTGTGTGGCCCTGGGATGACTGGCTCTGTTGTGCTTGTTCCCAGGCGGCCGTCAGGCCCACAGGGGCTCCTCTGAGCTGGGAGCTGGTGAAAGCCAGAAGATGTGATGGTGGGAAAGGATTGCCACAAGGATGGTGATTTGCCATCCATTGCAAAGAGCCTTGCAGCTGAGTGGTTTGCTGAGTGTGAGGTGTAGCTGTGGCTGCTGTTGAGCTTCTCAGCCATAGGAGAGCAGTGAGCCATCATGCTAGCTGAAATAAGAGGAATATTGCATTGAGGTGTTACCTAATGATGGTGGCTTTGTAGTCTATGAAGCCTGCAGTCCTGTGCCTTCTCTGAAATTCAGGTTGGTGAAAAGAATTAGAGTGGAAGGGCCCATCTAGTCCACCTGCAGGCAGAGCAGTGCAGCCTGTAACTTTACATTAAGGACTTCCAGCTGCACTTTTGCTGCCAGGTGTGGCAACTGCACAGCCTTTCTCTGGCTTCCCAGTGAGCTCTAGATTGCCTCAATGCATGTGGAGCCATTGTATGTGTTGAGTTGTAAGGGAGGGTGGCTGCTCTGTTGAGCTCCTGGTTCAAACTGCTCCTCCAGGATGCCATTTCTGTGCCACAGCAGGTAATGCAGGTTCTTATCAGCTCTAATTAATGCTCCTGGCAATAATGACAAGTGGCCTGAAGAAGTGTGAATCCAGTTTAAGGAGACTAAGAAGCCAGAAGAAAAAGAAAAAGAAAGAAAGCCTTCTAATCTGATCCATTATGCTCAGGCCAAGAGATCAGCAAAATGATCAAGCAAGGAAGAGAAACAACTTCTGGCTACTAGATTTTGCATGCCTATCCAGGCCAAGTGCTGGGGGTAACAGTTAAATGATTGTGGCACACTGAACATCAATCTTGTAACAAGCCTGGATAATACCCTCTGGTGAATTAACAGGGACTGCTGATATCTAAGTGCTTTTCAGCTGTGTGTTGCCAGGAATAAGTCTCAGTTCTGGGGGGCCTGAGTCTCTCCTCAATCTGAGTTTAATTCCCTCCCATCTGCTGTCTGCATTTCCCGACGATCCTCGCCCAAGTAGGGCACAGTGTGTGTTTTGAGGGGAGTGGGGACATGCTGGGCTCTCCATGGGCTGACATCTCCCAGTCAGAAAATTTCTGCTGTGTGGGGATATCCAGGGTCTGCTGCGCTCTTTGTGCCCCCACATGAGCAGCCGGGTGCTGCCTCAGCTGAAGCGTCCTGGGAGCCTCCGCTAAGGTGGCTCTGCTGGTAGAACAAAGCCATCCAAGCTTGTGCAGTCTGGAGCAGGGGACAAAGGCGGTCTCATTCCCACCATTGCTGGGAAAAATGGGGATAATTATCTCATTATTCCTGCAGCCTCCACAGCTCCCAGAGAACGAGTAACTGGTGTGCAACAATGCCTCTGCTGTAAATAACGCCCTCAGCACATTCCACTGAAGCAGAAGACGGAGGTATAAAGCACTGTCTGCCCTCAGACCACATTCACATTCAGCAATGGAACTTTGGTCCACTGAACTTTAAGTTTTGGGTTGTTGTTTTTGTTTTGTTTTGATTTTTTTGAAAGTGGGGCAGGGAGCTCTGTGGGGGCTTTCTAATGTTTTATTTATAAAATCAAGGGCATGGGTACATGTTCAGTTTGCAATGGTTGGAGTTGTGCAAGAAGCCTGTGTCACCCTTGTCCCGGATGTGACTGGCATCTTCACTCAGTGAGCAGGAAGGGGGACTTGTGTCCTGGCTATGCCAATGCAAATCCGGGGAGTGCCACTTATTCCTCCTGACCTGTCAAAATGAATTTTCCTCTTTTGGCATCAAAAATGTCCCTGAAATCCTTGTTTGGAAGGAGGCAAGACTAAGGGGTAGAAGCAGGAGAGGTTTTGCCAAGGTTCAAGCAGCCTGCAGAGATCTAAGAGCAGAACTGGATGCCATGACTCAGGTTTATTTGCTTTGCCTTATTTAAAAGGTGTCCCATAAAAAGAAATAGATGCTGCCATTAGGAGCAGAGAAGTTTCTTTTGTCGGACTTCTGCATGTTTCACTGATCCATTGCTGGTTTGTGGAGGTTAGTGCAGTGCTGCTTGATGCCTGTCCCATTATCTGTGGGTGCCTGAAATCTCCTGGAGTACATTTGTTTTTTTCTCTACTTGTTACTCACATGAGAAATATTAGGAAGCTGTCTCCCAGGTTTTCCTGGAGTGTTTCTGGAAGACTGAAAAAGTATGTCATTAAGTTTATTCATCCTTGTCTGAAAATTGCATTGGCTTTCAGGAAAGGAGCTGTTTTACATAGCGTTTGTCAGGCAACTGGTTTAATTAAGTATTAACATATAGCAGAAGGTGAGTTTTCAATGTTTCTTTCAGTTTCCTTGCTCAAACTTCTATTCTGTTGGTTGTGATGTTACTATTTCATCAGCTCACTGGAGATGTCTTTGGCAAAAATTAAGAAGCTGAAATCTAATGTTTCTAATGTGTCTTAAAAACAACTAAAAGAGCAGGTATTAAAAAAACCCCATCCATACATTAGTTTTCACTTAGGCCTCTGACTATTGCAAACCCACAAAAACAAAAATCCGAAGACCTAAGCATCCTTCTCCTGCAGCGCTGCTGGGAGCAAGGCTGGTGTTGGCTGGCACATGAGCTTTCTCTGTGCCACCACTGTGCCCCAGCTGGGCAGAGTGAGGTGGGTGTGGGTGCTCCTCGCAGAGAGGAGAGCAGAGCCAGCTGCAGGGAGCCAGGGCAGCCCCCATCACTTTGTCCCAGGCTCTGATGTTGACTTGCTACAAAATTTGAGTGCCTCCTTTTCCAGCAGATAAAACTGGGAAGGGTGACTGTTGCTTGTAGTGAAAGGAGGCAGTGTGTGAATTGGTGGGGGTTGTGCTTGTGCCTCTGCGAAGTGCTGGATGGATGTAAAATGTCTTTATTCCCTGTCTGGTCCCCAACCAAAAACCCTGTGAGGCTGTGCAGAGGAGGGATCCCTCTTCCTTGCAGGCCATCTGCAATCCTTCCTGCCAGCAGCCTCTGCTGCTCCCACACTGAGCCAGCGACTCAGTGGTATGTTGGGGCTGGCTGGCTCTGAGCAAGTGGTGGCTTACACAGAGGGTGGAGCTTTCTGAAATCCTGCACCGAACCTCGGCAAGGACAGGCTGCAGCCAACCAATAAGACTTCTCCATCTTTGCCACACCATCTGTCTTCTTCAACTTTCTGTAATCTTTCAGCTGCTGGATTAGAAATTATCACTATGCAATGCTGGGCTGAATCCAAAGCAGGGTTCCTCCTTCAAGGGATTCAGGAGAGGAAAGCCTCGCTGAAATGTGGTGTAACTTCCCTCCTCAGGGCCCTTCAGGGTCACACCTGCCCACCTTGGAGCATCCTGGAATGGTAGAGCTGGATTTATGCTTTGTGTCTTGATATTTTCCCATGCCATGTGCAGGGGTAGAGGGGATAGCACTTGTGATTTAGCAGGACAAGTGCTGGGAGAGGAACACAACTGCTAATTTCTCCTCTAGTCTGGCCTTTGCTAAATAACATGCTCAGTGCTGGTGCATATGTGGAAGAGGTTCTGAGTCCTGCACTTGCTCATTATCAGTCTGACTTCCTGGAGTCAAAGGAGAAATTGATCTTTCCTCTGTGTTTTTACAAGCCCAAATATTTTGAGGAGTGAGACAAAATGCTTCCTTCCCATGTACTGTTGCTAACATCCATGTTATCAGTGTTGCATTGTCAGATGTTTCCTTGCTGCTTAAAACATTTTGCCTCTTCTTCCAGCACCAATGGCATTCTTTCCACAGGGGACACAAAATGATGTGGCAGGCTCAGTAGAGAGCGACTGGTGCATGATGCTGCTGGTGTCACCCAGCCACAGGAGCAGGCTCAGTGCCTTTGTGCCACAAATCCATGCAGGACTCTGGAACACAGTAAGACAGCTTTCCTGCTCTTACCCCACTGCTGGTACTGCCAGTTTTAGCAGAGTGAGTGCTGCTAGCTTTTCCTTGAGGTTTCCCAGTTGTATCTTGTATCTGGAAGAGTATTTAGGGACCTGTGGCTTAAGCACCTGTCAGTGACACTGAGGGTATGACATCTGCCTACCTACAGAAGTGCTGCCATGCCAAGGGGAACAGCACATGCCCAGTGTCCCTCAGTCTGGAGAAGTCAGTGTGCTGGCTGGGGTGGTGGGGAAGGAGGCAGTGAGCTGTCTCAGTTGGAGGACCCAGGGAGATGCCTGGTTCCTCATGCCAGTCATAAGCCAGCAGTACTGTATAAAGGGCTGGTGCTACTGGTTATAGGCATTATTTTAGAATGTGTTTTATTAATGCTGAAATTTGAACCAGAAGAGGAACAGCTTGGTTGGTTATGCAGTATCAGAAGGAATAGGGAGCCATTAAAATGTATCTGGGTGAGCAAAGCTGGGTGCACACAGAGGCAGCACATCTCAGCAGTGAGAAGGGGTCCTTCGGTAGCACTTATTTTTCTGACAGAAGCTGCACTTTTTTTGCTGCTCTGTGAGGTGCAGTGCAGAAAGGATGACTGCCTGGAGGGTGCTGCTGGGAGGTGAAGCTGTGTGCAGTTTCCTCAGGGAAGCAGCAGTTCCTTTTGTGAACTATTGCTCTGTGTGTGCCCGTGTTAATGGTGCTGAGTTGCCACTCAGTGGCATACGTCCCTGCCTCCCAAAAGAACCTGCACTATGGAAAGGGAACAGAGAGGGGAAAGGAAAGATGAGAAGCAGGGGATTTACAGGCTCACAGGGAGGTGATGTGGACAATGCCTACATGAGATACTGCAGGCAGAAGTAAGCTCACTTGACCTTCTATCTGAGCCTGTGGATGAAAGCCAGCACTGGTCTGAAAGCCATGAGATTGCTTCAGTGCAGCACTGGGTATAGGCTCATGTTCCTTGCATGCCAGCCACTGCTGTGCAGCTTCATCCTGGCTGAATCCAAAGCACTGCTCTTCCTTCAAGTGATTCTGCCTGCAATACTCCAGGTAAATGTACCCGTGGTGCTGCAGGTGCCACCTTCTGTTTATAATCCAAATGCTTTTCCCAAAGCGCAGCCCACCTGGAGCCCACCAAGTGCATGTTTAAGGGAAGGCTACTCAGGCTGTCCCCTAAATGAGTCTAATGGCTCTAATGTGCACCAGCTGGTCCCATCACCTTCAGATGTAATTGTTTAATGTACACGTTGTACATTAGCTTAGCAACTTGACAGTCGTGCTGTGGTTCACACAGGAATCCCAAATATCGCAATGCAACATCGCAGCACGACCGTTTCTCCTGACCTGCACCTCTAAAAATAACAGTTAGGCTGAAGATCCCAATTTCTGTTTCTCTGCAAGGTTGAATGTTCCCATGCTGTGGACACCTTTGTTGTCCTAGCAGATGGCCTGCAGAGTGTCAGTGTTTGGGAAGTTACTTGCTACAGTGGTTGGAGGATTAAGTTGAGAAGGGGTGGGTTTGCCCTGAGGAATGATCTCCAAAATTGCTGATTTGGAGAGTCCCTTCTATACACTGCAGTTGTTTGCACACAAACCTATCATCTATTCTCCTCCTGGGATTTGCTGTTTATATGGAGGAGAACAAATAAAGATTCTTCTGCAATTTCAATGGAAGCCAGGGAGCTTTTAAGCAGGCAGAGCAGCTACTGGCATCCCTGACTCTCTGCTGAAGAAATGGGCTGACTGCTAAGAGAGATGTGAGATGTCACAGTTCCTTTTCATCCAAGGGATGAAAAACACTGTACAGGCATTTAAGCTTTACAAAATCTCCCTGCAAGATGTAGGAGGAATTTTTTTACAGATGGAGAAACTGAGACAAAATGCTTCACTGCTGCTTGATCCATTCATTACTGAAAGAATTGAGGACAGAAGTTGGGACACCTATTCATAGCACTGACCACAAGGTCCTCCCTCCCTGTCACCTTGGGAGGGACATAGCCCATGCAGCAGTGCTCCTGGGAGGGCTTTCAGTATCTACTTTGGTCAGGAGACTATTTTGCAGATGTGTCTCCTCCATTTTTGCAATGACATTGCGTCTGACCTGTATTTCTTACAGATATTTTGTTTCACCACCCCATTTCTAGTATGTCAGCCTGCAAGACCCATCCGTATGCGCTTCCCATTCCCTATCCCTCCCTGTTTTCAACCTATGCCAGTGCACTGCTTACTTGAATCATAAAAACCCTCACCTTGTGTGGGCATTTTGTTTTCCTGCTTGTGGTTCTGTGCTCCCCTTTCCGTATCACCCTGCCAGCTGTGGCACAAACAAAACCTGTCTGTGGGGGAAGGGAGCAGGCTGGGAATGCCCGTCCTCTCGGGGACACGTCTGATCCTGCATGTTGTGAATGAGAGATGTTACTCTGTCCTCCCTTCCTCTTCCCTGCAGTGAGCTGACCATCTGCTTACCTTAATGGACTAGAGATTAGCCTGGGGGTTAAGTTATCAACATAATTAACCTAGATTTCTCCTCTACGGCTGAGGCAATTTTTACTTATCTGCTGCTCAGGTGATGTTGTGAAATTCAGACGGCTCTCGAGGAACAACAGAAACTGGAGCAAGTGGAGGGGAAGACTTTCAAAGTTTGAAATTACTCTGAAGCCCCCAAGGCACAGAGATGAGAGATGATGAAGCTTGTGCAGGGTCACATATGTTCTCAGCTATGAGAACGGTATTGAAGAGCAGTCTAATATATTATTAATACTGCCTGTTCCTTACGTGGAGGGCTTTTCAGGTCTGTGTCTCAAACCAGGCAAGACTCATACCTCTGTTAATGGAAATTTGTTCCTGGAACACATGCAGAAAGCTAACAAATTGAAAATATTACATCTCTGTGTTTCTGTCCAGGTGACTTTTGTCGCTTACCTGTAGGACACTTCCCAGCCTGTGCTCAGTGGTTCAGTGACAGTCTATTGTTCCATACTGTAGTCATGTATCACCAGAAACTCTCTTCATTCTGGCTTAGGATGCTAGAGCTAATGTGACTCTACAGCCACGTGTGGGTGGCTTTTATGCTACATTTTCCTTGACAGTAAAAGATTGCAGTTGCCACTTCAGAGCATCCCTAGCTGCCTTTTCTGCCCTAGATTCAGGCTGTTTGTGGATAGTGCGCTCAGGCAGCCTTCCTTTGCAGGGCCCCAAGTTTCAAAGGGCACCAAGTCACTCCACACACCCCCCGGGGTTCTTCTGCCTGTGGCCACGGCATTCAGGCCATGTGCCTTTGCACTTGGATTCAGCTTGCCGTGGGTGGGGATCCCTTGCAGAGGCTGTGAGTGTGGGAACACTGTCTGACCCATCCCCGCGGGCACTTCCCGTGCCAGAGGACATGCCACTCGAACGATCATTGTAATTACCGTCCTGGAAGCTTTTAATCCTTTGGTTAAATAAAACCAACAAATGATAGTGGGAGTATGAAACTGCAGCCGGCTGGAGGACAGCCCCGCCAGGAGCAATGAGATGTGAATGAACGAACACCCGCATGCTGCCAGAGACACCTAATCTTCCTAATGGTGAAATTAGCATGCAGCTTTGGTCAGATCCCACCCACACCTCGGTGCTCAGCTGCAGACATCTCATTGGCACAGAGGCAGGCAAGGTAGAAGGAGTTCAAAGAATAACAACAATGATTAGGGTGCTGGAGGGGAGCCGAGGTATGAAGAAAGATTAAAGCAACTGAGTGTGTTTATCATGGAAAATTGGTGATTAAGGGGGGGGAACCTGTCTTCTGTAATTTGAAGGGTGTGAACTTGAGGTAGAGGAGCTGATCAGAAGGGTAGCAGGAGGTGTACAAGTAGGAGTGATGTGATACAGCTCAAGGAAAGAAATGTAGGTAGAATATCAAGCGAACTCTTAATTACATTTTTTGGTCTGGCTTATGAGTGACAATGGTAAGGATATGATTTTTTTGTGATGCATATATACAGACAGAAAAATGCTGGAGGAGAGACCCTCTAGCAGTAAATTATCTTGTGCAGCAAGGGCTGGACTGCCTGAGTCCATACATGCTTTGTCCCCTTCTCCACATCTTTTTTGTTCTTTACAAATATATATATCTAGGCGGAAACAAACAGCACTAGCACTTGTGATTTTCAGTGGAGACATGTTGCAAATGTTACATTTTCCAGTAACACTTTACCCCACACTGTCACTGTAAAATCTGTCTGCTGTCAAACTGCAGTGGGGTGTCAGTCCTCATGTCTCTGATAAGGTCTGGGAAGGATTTGGAGGACATTAGCAACGCCCAACGCCCCCAGACTCTGCTTAGAGCAGCTGTCCTTGGTGAAATGGGGGGAGCCCTGCTGGTGCTGAGTTGCTTGGAGATAGAAAAGCCTCAGACCGTGCCCGTATTGATTTTGTATGTAGTGCTTGGTATGGCGAATCAGTGTGCCCACCATGCTGTTGGGCTTGTGCTCTGCTTTTCAGTTAAGGCCTAAAATTGGCAGACCTGTCTTTTTGGGTGGCAGAGACCAGTCACAGCGTAGGGAGGTTCTCCCTTATCTTGGATGTGAAGGATTTGAGTTTCCTGATGAGGGGTTTGCAAACCCTGTCTGTGCTCTTGAAAGCATTAGAGGACCTGTGGTTGGAGCACAATGACAGGCACCTACCTAATGTGTTTGTCCTTTGTCATCCCATGATTGTGCCCATGCGGAAAAGGCAGGATCGCTCCCCTGACAGACAGGTGAAACATTTACTTGAGTGCTTCTACTGATGGCTGTGCTGCAGCTTTCTTATTAGTTGAAGTGATACCCCACCACCCCTCCCAGAAAGCCTCCCTTTACACTGGGACATGCATTGTACTAGGGATTGCTTCCTGTATAGAACCACAGACTATGCTGAGCTGGAAGGGACCCGTCATGATCATTGAGTCCAACTCCTGGGCCTGGACAGGACACCCCAACAGTCACACCATGTGCCTTAGAGCATTGTCCAAATGCTTCTTGAACTCTGTCAGGCTTGGTGCTGTGACCACTTCCCTGGGGAGCCTGTTTCAGTGCCCAACCACCCTCTGGGGGAAAAATCTTTTCCTTGATATCCAAACTAAACCTGCCCTGATTCAGCTTCACGCTGTTTCCTTGATCCTGTCACTGGTCACTGGAGTGAAGAGATGTGTACCTTCCCTTCCGCTTCCTCTCCTGAGGATCCCAAAGATGACCCCTCAGTCTCCACTTGTCCAGGCTGAACAAACCAAGTAACCTCAGCCACTCCTCACAAGGCTTTCCCTCCAGACCCCTCACCATCCTTGTGGCACTCCTTTGGACACTCTCTAATCGCCTCATGTCTTTCTTATATTGCAGTGCCCAAAACTGCCTGCAGCACTCGAGGTGAGGCTGCCCCAGTGCAGAGCAGAGCAGGACAATCCCCTGCCCTGCCCGGCTGTGATGCTGTGCCTGATGCCCCCCAGGGCACAGTTGGTCCTCCTGGTTGCCAGGGCACTGCTCATTCAGATTCAACTTTCCATCAGCCAGGACCCCCAGCTCCCTTTCCACAGAGCTTCTCTCCAGCCACTCGTTCCCCAGTCTGCACACAGAACCAGGGCTGCCCCATCCCAGGTGCAGACTCTGGCACTTGCCCTTCTTAAACTTCACATGGTTGATCCATGTGCTTCATGGATTCACATTCACATACACATTCACCACCTCCCCCACCCCTTCCCTTCCCTGCTCTGCAGCTGCCTGCATGCTTTCCACAGAATTTGCAGAGTACTTTTGTTGGCCGGAAATGTTGCTTAGCAGGTGCCCATGCTATCTGTAATGCACACGAATTCCTCACCTTGTACCTGATCTGTTCTCCTGCTCCTGCCTGCCTTTCTCTCCAAACCTGCATGATATCCCCCTGATTGTGTTCCTGTTTTTCACACCAGCTGCCCAAAGGCTGTGACACCAGGTACTAGCATGGCAAACGCTGACATAGTGCCCGTGCTCCGCCATGGTTCTTACCCGGGGCGGCTGCTCCCCATCTTCATCATCCTAACACGGAGCGACTCAGCTCCACTGCCCCTGCAGTAACCTGCCTCGCCATAAATTGGAGACCTTTACAGCTGAAGGTTTGCCTCCAACATCTTTTTTTAGCTTGCCTGGTATAATTCTCTGCTCTGTGACTGCTTGCAGACAACGTTGCAAGTTTTATTTCCAAAGCAGGCATCATTGTAATTAAGAGGTCCCAAAATGAACTCAGCCTTTCAATAACAAAGCATAATAAAATGAGCTCCTAACAAGACTGATGGGAGAGCAGTCAGGCGGTTTCAGCATCCACACAGACATTTTACCTGACAGAATAATAGCCAGTTTCTTTCAGCTGTTAAGTCCAGCTTCTCTGTTAGGGTCTGTCAGCTCCTGTTACCTCAGGAACCGCCAACAAAGAGGTGCATCCTTGTCTTTCTGGCGAGGTAATGGCACCAGCTAAGAGGTAGAAGCTTTCAGCCTGGTAAATTTCCAAACACCTCTAGAGAGGAAAATCCTGCCACTGGCAGGCACTGGCTGTAGAGTCAGATAATGCAACCAATGGCAGCTGCAGGACTGATCCTTTACCTCCCCCCCACAGGCAGGCAACTCTGAACAGCTGTGGTCTATGATAGCATGTAGAAAATCAGGGTCTGTAGCATTATATTGACATAGACAACCAAATTTTGAGACGCGGTGTCTTGAGAAACTGAAGACATCTTTCTCTCAGGCAGACTTGTATCAGCTATTTCACAGCCAACACATACTTGCTACACACTAAAATGTTTGCTGACTTGCAGCTAGGCTGGTGTGCTGAGAGGCTCCATCTCTGTGTTGTAGCCCACTTCTGGTGCTGCCTGGTCCTAATTTGCTTCAGGAGATGCAATTGAGCTGCTGGTCCTGGCTCCAGCAATGCTTAATGAACCTCTCACTCAACTGGCCTGGATAAAATTTGGCTGGGTCTTGTTACTGAGTCTTGCCTTCCTTGTCTGACAAGGTCTAGCGAAAAGCTGCTTGATTGTCATAATGTCATTGTCATCCTGTGTCCGTGAGAGAAGGCAGGTGATTGCAAAAAGCAAAGGATCCTGGAACCCTGAAAAAGCCCGAACTTCTTGCCCAGGCAAAGGTAAAGACCCATCCTTGAAGGTATTCCAAACCCACAGGGCCTTGTGGGACATTGTGGGTACAGAACAAGAGTAGCCTTTCCCCTCTGTGTCCAATCCCTTGTCAACTCAGGGAGCCACTGGCTGCCTGCTGTGGTGAGGCTGGTCGGGGTGGCCACACAGTGCTGAGGATATGTCTGCCAGCAGGGAGAAACCCTGGACTGAGTCTGCACCAGGGAACAAAGCTGTGCACAGAGACAGTCCTTCTTTTCACCTGCTCCCTGCCAGGAGATGAGGCAACTCCTTGCCTGGGTCCTTCTTGTAGGGCATGGGTTGGTGGCTGGTGTCGTGCTGGAGGGAGCTGGCAGGGGTTGTGGGGCCAGGGTGGAGAGCTGTGTTGTAGGACCATGCCCTTGTGCAAGTGGCTGTCAGTCTCCTGGCATCTCCAGAGTGCTTGACAGCTGGGAACACAATGCAGACAACGCTTATGTGAAAGGAAGTGACAGCAAGGAAATGGAAACCTCTGGAAGCATACCAGAGAGTGAAGCCTCATCATAATACACCCCCAGGCCAGATCAGAATTACTTCAATGTAATGATTCATTATTTTTTTCCTCTGCTTTTCTCTCAGCAAGGAGATGCTACAGATTTTGACTGGTATTGCTGAGTATGTAAAATATCATGTTGCACACTTCAAGGAGATGCTGGCCAAATAAAATATGAATCCTGCACAGAAAAGCTAGTTTGAATGTGAGTTTCCAGGATAGCAGATTCTTGGCTTTCTGGAATCATAGTAGTTTAGAGTTTGCTTGATTTTGCAAAAAGAACCCAAATCCTTTGAAGCTTGTGCTGGTCAACCACAAAGTCCAGGAAGAAGTCTTCCCTAGCACCTCCTCCCATGTAAGTTTATATTTGTTATTGGAGTGGTCTGTGTCTTGTATTTTCACTAGGATCAGACTGACTTTGGTGTAGCAAGGTAGGATGAAGCCCTCTTTTATTAGAGCCTGGATGCCATGGGGATGTGATAGACCATGTGGTGACCATCTCTCTTTTCCTTTTTACCATACTGACAGAAAAACAGCATCTGGTATTGGTTTTTACTTTCTCCTGAGAGGGAAGAGAAGAGATGGGAGTAATATCACAGTGGACATGTATGCTGGTGCCACAACTGTCATTAGGAACCTTTGGAGCCAGTGGGCATCCCTGACTGGTGGTCACATCATGACTGGGGAACCAACATTTGCCCACAGTGGAGCTATGGTGGCCAAACAGCTAATTTCTCCTCTGCATCGTGGTTATGATCATTTATCATTTGATGAGCTTCAGCTTTGTGTCTGGCAGATACTAATGGAGAAAATGTTGTCATCCAAACCCAAGCAGCCTTCAGCTGGAGTTAAATTACAGCACTGCTGAAGAGCTACAGATTTGAGAAAGAAAATAATAACAGGTGGGCAGATTATTAAAATACAATGCATACAATACCTGGAGGGTAAATATAATCAGCTTTGAGATGACAGTGAAATCTGAGGAGTGTTTTGACAGAGGAGAAGGCTGGTATACATGTGCCTTCACAGTGAGGACTCCTGGTTACACAGCTGGAGAGCTGATATCTTTATTTCAGCAACTTGTTTTCCATCATAGATGAGGGCTACTTGTACCTGACAACTCACAGGCAGCCTGGATGCATCTTCTTTCGCTGTGTTTTGCAGTAGGCTTCCTGCAGCATCCCAGGAACCAGAAAAGTCTTGCTGCAAAACTGTATGCTTTAAAAGGCATTGCAGAGGCTGGTTTAAACCAGCCCTGGGCTGCATGGCTTGCCCTGGGTTCTCGTGAACCACCACGTGGCTGTGACCACAAGCAGCAGCAGTCCTGCCCACCCCTAATTCCAGAGGAGCAGTGTCACAGCTTCTCTGGATATGGGTGCCTTCTCTTTCTGCTCAGGTGTGCTTTCTTCTCTGCCTCGTGCACGGGCTCAGCTCACCCTGGCAGCCTCTTGCCCCATGTATCATGCAAGCTTTTCACCTTCTGTCCTGCACACAACTTCAGTTGTTTGTTCTGCCACACCTTTACTTCACTGGCTGGCTAGGGAAGACTATTCATGCCAATAAAACTGATAAATTGCCAGAGAGGGTGAGATACAGTTTTAGTAACTGGCATAACAGTGAATTTGCTGACCTGGCACAGGGAGGGGAAGGGGAAAGGCTTGTGAATTAATTACAGTGCTGAAGCAGTGCTGAGGAGAGCCCGGCTTTCTGCTGGAAGCGGTTCAGTTACTTGGCTGAAGACAGAGTCCAGCTGCTGTACACCTGAGGAGGCAGCAAATGCACAGGGTTGAGAGTCAGGGCTGCTCAAGGAGGGGCCTGGGTGCTGTAAGTTGCATTGAGACCATGCTGCAACACTCTGCCTCCCATCCATGACTTGCCACTGCTTCCCCTGTACTGGCATTTTAAATCACACCCCAGAAGTGACTCTTTAGAGAGCTGCACAATTTCTGGGGCTGATGTGAAGGCAGCATGACAAGGTGTGGGCAAAGTTGGGACGTCAGCAAAGCATGATCCAGTCTGCATTGAGTCCTGTTCCATACTAAATCCTGGTTCTAGCTCTGCCACTGACCTGGGCAAAGACAGGTCACCTCTCCCTGCTGTGGGCAGAGAGGGACAAACTGCTGTTGTGGTCGGTATTGCTCACTGTATCCCCCGATGCTTTCCAGTAGTCTGGAAAAATCTGGTGCCTGCCTTGTTTTGCAAAGCTAAAGCTGTCTCTGGAGTGCCCCAGCCATGCTGTGGTCCCCTGTCCCACTTGCAGGGCTGGAGGAAGATGAAGATCAAGTGCTCATCTCTCAGCACTGCTGCTTTCTCTTCTGCCCTTCATCCCAGGCACCAGCTTGGGGAAAACTAATAGGTAAGTGTCTGTGGTGGAGCATTGAACAAACTGGCTCCAGTTCTTCCCAGTTTTCTGAGAAATTCCAGAGAAAGATACAGAGGGTAGGCAAACTTGCTACCCATAGGAGGCTTGGAGGCTCAGTGGCTCAGCAGTGGGTGTTAGTTCCAAGAGAAAGACAACGTGTTGAACAAAATCTCCAGAGATTTCAAGTTTTATGAGTCTAGAAGGAAGAGCATCTTTTTCGAAAGGTGTATTATCTCTGAAAGTAGAAAATAATTATTACTGTGCCGGTGTGATAGTTACCTATCATGTTTACAAATCTTTGTTGCCAAAGGAAAAATATTTCAATACATTTTGAATACAAGTTGCCTCCTTAGGGGCCACCTTATCTCTGATATATGACTGATTACTTGGCCAGAGAAAGGTTATTGCAAGAAATAGACTTGACCTTTTAAGCACACAACTGAGATTTCCAGCAGGAGTGAGCACCACACTTTCTAAATTAATGTTTTAGTAGGCAATGAAAGCAGAGGAGTGCAGCTAATTAAAGATGTATGTCAAAGAAAATAGATGGAATAATAAAAGGTAAACAAATATTAGAGAAGACAAACATACTGTCAAAATAGAAGTCAAAGCCAGCCAGCAGAGAAAGGGAAGAGTCCTATGTGGAACAAAACCAGCCATTTTGAGAACTGTGCTTAGCATTAAATTGCAAAGAAATACAAAAATAAAATGCAATTATGACTATACAGCTGGAGGACAAAGCTATTATGATGATGGTGCAGAGCCATTGGTAACTGTATGATGAGAAAATGTAAAAAAAACTTTCAGCCATCTGGTCAAGCCTAGTACTTACACAGTTCTCATTGTTAATGGTCCTCACATCAAGTATGTGCTTTAAGGCTGCATCCTTAGCAGTATTTTAAGGCTGGATCTATAGTAATAGGACATATGACCAGACATGCAACCAAATGCACACAAACCTCTAAATTTCTCATCAGCTTTTGAAGAGAGAATCCTGCCTGGCAGAGAGTTCAAATACATTTTTTGCTTACTGGCATTTGTCAATATCTCTTTGGCTTCCAACACATCTGAACAGAATCTTCCCTGAGCTTGGTTTCTGCTTTTGCTGTGCCTCCCCTGTAAAATTAATGTAAATTACTGAGCAAGTATTGGCTTACTATTCCTACATCCAGTCAGACCTGTGGAAGAGCAGTGGGGGGATTAACATAAGGGAGCATGTAGGCACCTGAGCTGAATTTAGCCTTGACTCTGGCTCATCACTCTTCATATTATTAAAAAACAGGACCACAGGATCTCCAATGACTAGAAGTGATCTGGTTCTCAGCTTTATCTCTGGTGTGAAAGCCAAGGTCTCCAAAAGGATGGCTCTTCTGTGGGAAGCCTGGGCTTGCAGAGAAAACAATCTGCTGGCAACTCATCTTGGGCAGCATTTTATTTTTTCCCATGAGGGTCTCCTTGCTTTGCTATGGGCTTTTGTCTGGTCGGGCTCAATGAGTGTGGGAGCAGTGGGAGCCTGGATCTGTGAAAGCTGTTAAGGAAGGGTGGTTACAGGTTTCTTGTGTTTACAGGGATGATTGGTTTTTACATGTCTTTTGGTGCATCTCTGTTTGGGGAGGACTGAAGGGAGATCTGATGTCAGAGAGGAGGGGATTGAGTGTGGGTTGGAGCAAAGCAGCTCTCTGAACTTGAAGGTGGTGTCACCATTGCTGCTGTTAAGAGCTCTGGGGCAGAGCAGGGGATGATTTCAGTCACAGCATCTTTGTGTATCTCGGTGAGATGCCCATTCAGAGAGACATGAGTACCTAGTGTGGTCTGACCTCTGTGGGCCCTGCTGAAAGAGGTGAGGAGTGCAGTGGAAGGCTGCTCTAGACTGGGTGAGCACTTTTGATTCCAAGTGATGGTTGCTCAAAGGTAGCTGGTACAAAGGGCTGCCTGGCAGCAGACTCCCCATGACAAATGCTCACTGGCCACCACCAACTCAGGTATTCCCAGGGCTGTTGTGGAAGGACTGAAGTCACGTGTTCAGCCCATGGGGACCTGCCCTCAGCCTCAGCAGGTGCCCCAGGCCCCCTGGTAAGGCAGGGGCACAGCTGCTCTGAAAGGGTCACTGCCTTCTAACGCTGCCACTGCTCTGCTGGCTGCACGCTGGGGACAGAGAGGAAGAGGAGCTAACAGTTTTCGTCGACAAAACTCTCTTAATACCTGTGTAGATCTATAGGCAGAGTTGCCTGAGGAAAGATGAAAAATTAATGGGGACATTTTCACCCTGGCTGGCTCACATGCCATTTTAATCCTGCTGCCAACATGATGGGCATTTCTGCCTGAGAAGAAGCACCGAGTGAAATCCAAATTGTTTGACAAGGAGCAAAACCAGCTACTGATGGGGCCTGGGGCAACAAATCAGTTTGTAAACACTCTGCTTTGAGGAAGGTCTGTACACAGGTTTTGTTTGTATGGTGGCTTGGGCCAAGGTCTAAAAACCTCAGAAGTGTGCACTATCTTCAACAGAAGGCAGTCTCTGTTGCAAATGGGGACACATGGGCTGGTAGTGGGGAGCAGGTGAAGAAACCTGTTTTATTCCAGACTTGGTCTATGTGCAAAGTAGGACCTGTGTAATGGAAGGTACGATTTGTTTAAGTGTGCAAATCTTTAGTCTGTTCCTCTGGTAGAAGGAGCCTCAATGTTTAGCTGGTAGGTTGCAGGCACAGTGACAGCTAATGCCAAGGGAAGTGTCATAAAAGCAATGGCTGTTGGATTTCACAGAGAAATGCTGAACAATGTGCTGAGCTCAAAATGTGGGATGAAATAGAGAATTAATTACTTCTGGGGAACAGGGGAAGTGGGATCTATGGGTGCAAGAAAGTTAGAGCAAGGATTAGTAAATGAATCAAGGTTTGCCCAGGCCCATGTAGTTCAGGTTCCAATGCAATTTCCCACAGATCTCTCCCTGGGAGCTGTGGGGTGAGCAACCAGTGAGTGCACCCCAGGGGTCAGGATGAGAAGGGACACGCTGCTTTCCATGTAGTCCTCCAGTAGTCACTGTGTAATCACAACCCATTCTTTGTAAGCCAGGCAAAAGGACCTGTCCTCTTTCCAGAGAGATCAAGCCTGAAATGTAAAAATAGTCAGATTTGGACTGGAGCTTAAACCTAAAGTGATTACATGACTTCTGTTAAAGCAAAAAGCAAACAAGCAAACCCTATTTTCCTCTGGTGATTACATAACTCACAAATCAGATGAATGGGCAGTCTTCAAAGCCATAGCCAGAGGAAAACACCTGTACAACCTGAGCCCAGTGGCTGTGTGCTGCAAGAACTGGTGCTCTGGTGGAGGCTGACCCTTGTAAACACTGTTCTTGTCCTGCACGTACCTTACAGCCTTCTGCTCCTTCTCTTCATGTATACCTTTTCCCAGCTATATTTGGTGGCTTCATAACCTCTTCTTCAGTTTGGCATTTCTTACTGCACTGCTGTCTCTCTACTACAGGGTATAGAGCTGCTCTGCCAGGCACTTGGGACTTGGAGGACTGCAAGCCAACTGGTTTTGCCATTGTCTGTCAGCAGCACGGGCAGCAGGGCAGCTGTGTGTTGTACTGAGAGAAGTAAGAACAGCAGAAGAGGTTGCATTTACAGGTTGCCTACACACTGTAGATGCTGTACACACACTGCAATGCACATGCTCCTGAAGAGCCTCACAGACATGTGATCTGAATGGTAGACCAGGATTTCTCTGCAAAGAACTTCAGTAAAAACTTGTGTAAATCAGTACCTGCTGGGGTCCTGCTGTGGAGATTTCCTATAGTACAAGGAAGTTTACTTTAGTGAGGGTTACATACCCCAAATGATGGTGTTCTTGAATCATCAGCAGCTGAGAGATAGTTGTATGTTGTGACTTGTGCTCTGTGTGATTTCTCAGGTGCCTTTGTCCTCACTGCAGGCCATCCGTCAGTCTCTCAGCTGGAAGTTGCTGCTGAGTGTGCTACATGTTTTTGTAAATGCTGAGGATGAAGGATATGGTCTTTCATCTTTTTGATAGCTTGAGGCTTTTAATTTTTTCCTGGCCTGAAATCCTTCTGGAAACCTGGCTTGTGTAAAGCCATCGCAGAGTGGCAGATTTGAGTAGCATATCTCTGAATTCAAGGCCCTCCTGGCTGGATGTGCAGCAGGTCTCTGGCCCCTTCACCTGGTAAAGTGGTGGCAGAGGGAGTGAATGATTTCCCATCAGCTTGCCTACTGCTCTGAAAGTAAGGTGTTAGTGTGGGGAACAGCACTGCAAAATGTGTTCAAAATGTGTGGGAAAGATAGGTTTTTAGGGGATAATGGATATGCTGGGAGTGTGTAGGCAAGGCAGGGAATGGCCATGTCACTAGAGTTATGGGCAGGACCTGGAGGATGCCTTGCCTGCTGCTGAATGTGTAGGCCTATCTGCAGGAGTGGAACCAGCACTTGGGCTTTAACCTGGGCCAGTAGCAAGGACTAGGCTCACATGCCAGGTCCAAAATGTGTGTGAGGCTGGGACAACAGCCACAGAAGAGCTAAGGATTACTCTGCAGTGAAGGTACCTGTCTGGGAGGGACCTGTCTGGGCTCCCCTAAGCAGCTGGGTTACTGAGTCAGAGACACTGAGAAATAGAAAGCTGAGCAGTCCAACATGCTGCATGTTGGTGGTGGGATGAGCCCTTTGCTCTGTGCTGCTGTCCTTTAATAGGGTTTCTTTCTTGCACTTCTGCCTCTTGAATTCATATCCTCAGGCTGTTTGCTTCACTCAAAGGTTATCAGTATTCTCCTAACTCCTAAGAAAGGGGTTGGATTGTTTCCTGTCCAGGGACAATTCACAGTCAGAACCAAGTAGAAAAAGAGGCTCCTTCATATGAGAGCATTGGGATCCTGCTCCAAGCAAAATGGCCACTGCTTCACACTGTGTAGGAAGGCCCCACTGCCAGCCCCACTTGCCTGCACGTCACAGGGTAGAAACAGGAGAGAAAAGCAAAGATCAGAGACAGAGCTGAGTGCTTGAGGGTGTGGTAGGGGCTCCGAGTTTGCAGCAGGTTTTCTGCAATGAGTTGCAAAAAGCGTTTGCAATGTTTGCTCTCAGAGGGGCAAGAAGACTTATTGGGTGACCTAACCCCCAAAATGTATCTGCTGGTGGAGTTAACTCTTTGATCACTATCAATAATATGCAGCAAATACGTGAATGCCCCAAGTCTTAACTGTCTCTAATATACTGCTGAAGTGTGAAGAGCCTTGTTGTCTCATGCTCTACTGCTACAGCATCCTGACAGCTCCTTTGCTTCAGAGACCTCTTGTACAGACATTGATAGTTACAATGGGAGGGTGGTGGAATATAGGAAGGAGCCAAACTAGAGCACATTTTATGTAAAAGCATATGTTAACATAGATACCTTGACCCTGAGTGTGTGATACTCATTGCATTCAATTTGCTCAAGACTTGCATTTAGGTGTCACGGCTGCTGCCATGTCAGCCTGCTCTCATGGCCCTCAGCTGCTGCAGAGTACACTGGGTCTGCCTGATCCAGTTTGGCACCTCTGAGCAGTAACACTGGTGATGCTTTGAAGCTGTCTGGGGAGGGAAGCTGCCTGTGGAGAGTGTCTGGTGAAATTTAGACATAATCCTACTTCCTGTAACCCTACCCATGAAAAGGACTGTGTTTCTCCAAAGGAAGGCAGTGCCAGCAAACCATGGTGTTCAGTCTAGGCACTAAACTTTTTTGTTCTTGAGGTATTTAAAGAATCCTTCATTATTGATCATGATATCCGCTGGTACTGGATCATCTACACAACTTGATTGCTTCAGCAATCTGCACTGATTGCACTTGTTGCCACATTACAAAAGTTGGTTGTTTTTTTCCTGAAGAGTTCTACCTAAATGTGTACTCTCTCCTACCAAATGATGCATCTCATTCTCAGTGCCTGAGATGCATTGCATGAGTGACACCTTAATTGTGCTCTTCCAGGTTACTGGCAGGCTTTCTCCTTCTCCTCTTCCCTCGTATTTCTTGACTGCTCTGTTATATATATGAAAGTGCCTTCTGTTATGCTAGACCTGCACCGGGTAGTGGAGCTGATCCATTGCTCTGCTGGGTCTGGTACATTACACACAAATTATACCTAGAGTTACCTCCCTACAGTTTTATAGCTTTTTTCCTTTTTTTTTTTTTTCCTTTTTCCTGTTCATGGTCTCATTGGTTTTTTCTGCATGCGTGGTCTTTCCCACGGTAATGCAGAGCAGCTGCATCAAAAGGGCTGCAACCACAGATGAACTGTTTCTCACAGAGCAGATGTAATGGGGGATTCTTGTCTGAACCATAATGGGATGTTATGCCATAGTCAGAGCTCCCCAAGAAAGGTGAGGAACTGAAACCCAGATCAGGCTGAACACTCCCAAGATTCCTGGATGGAGAGCTCCAGACCACCAAACTGGCCCTTTCACCAGCCCTTCCCAGTGTGTTGGATGTGATCGGTCTTACCACCTCTGTACTCCTGCTGCCTTGCACACTGTTCTGCCATCCTGCCTGTGCTGTGTGCCTTGTTCTTCATGGTGCTGTGCCACACTGCAAGAGCTGCTCAGGTAGGGTAGCCCTCTGGCCTGTTCCTTGTGCTCTGCTCTAGAAATGCCTCATCCGCTCAGGGAGAGGGAAGGTTTATCCTTTTTTCCTAGTACATCATTGGTCTCATAAAAGACTTAAGTGACTCAGTTCAGTGGTGCAGAAAAATGGACTCGGTGTTTTCTATCTGGTGGCTCTTGCTTCTTTTTAGTTTTCTCTGAGTCTCAATCTTTCCCTGTGTCCCTCTGGTCTCTCAGTTTGTCCCACTCCAAGCCGTGCACAATCAGGGGGTCTTACTCTTGCTTCTGCCTTTCTCCCACCGCATCCCTCCATGCATGTCCTTGCGCTTACACAGAGACACGCTCTCCTCTTGGTCACGTGCCTTCACCCAGTGTCTGGGGCAGCGTGCTCAAGGACAGTGGCTCTTTTTCAGCCACGCCTGTCCAAGGAGCCTGGCCATCTCCCAGACTTTGTCATGTTCATCTGCCAGACCGGGGCTGCCCTCACCTCCCTTGCCCTCCAGGAGCCTTGAATAACTCTTCCCTCTTAGCAGTGCCTCCTGGGGTAATGTGCACATACCCAGCCACTGAGTCCCTGTGGACCTGGCAGCACTTGTACACTCAGTTTCATTTTACCTGTGATGTGGCACCAGTCTTGCCCTTTCTGAGCTGGGTTCCAGGAGTAATGCTGGCTTTGCTGGCCTGCAGCCCCTGTGGCAGGCCCAGGTTGCCCATCCCACAAACACACCATAGGCACTGCGTGTGAGCAGTGCCTGCCAGCGCTGCTAAAGGGCTCCTGGCACGCTTGGCCTGACTTGTGTGTAGCAGTTCAGTCCGTATTTGCTGTGTTTTTCGAAAACTTTCAGGAAGGGCAGAATGAGATCTGGTGGGTTTGGCAGTGAGACTTCTCAGCCCTTCCTTCTGCTCAGAGCAGGGGTGATGTTCATATATTTTTATCTCCACTTTGATGTTGAATTCCATGTCTTTATTTGGCTCGCTGTCTTCTTCCCTCTGCCAGGATGCCTCTGGCTGTACCTGGTTATATCCAGCCCTTTGGCATCCATGCAGGGATTCTTGTGAGGGTGGTGGCCACCCCCTCGTTCTCCACCTGTTACGAAGATTTGGGGATAGGGTGGGGGTGAGGACTTGGGTAACAGTTGCATCTGGTGAATAGAGTTAATCCCTGGAGTCTTGAGCATCTCCTGTTTTACTGGCCCGCCTGGTTTCCTGCCTCCAGCCCCTGCCCTTTTGGGGTAAGGTTACTGAAGATGGAGGGGGGTGGGAGCCATGAGGGGAGTGTGTCTATTCTGAGGAGCCGGGTTTGGTTACCACTCCAAGCACGTGGCATGCCAGAGACGCTCGGGTATCGCTGGCAGGGAGACGTGTGGTACTGGGGCAGGGGGGCAGGAGCTGCACCATGGGAGCAGGAGAGCATGGCCAAGGAGCTGCCAGGCTGCAGGACCCATTTTCCTTTACCCAGATGATTGCAGAGATAAAATGTGTAAAAGACCAGGAAGCAGTGGCACTGAAAGAACATACAGCAGTTCATCTATTAACCTTAAATTATTCCTCTCCTGAACTCCCCACTACCGTGCTTCCTTGGCAGTGAGAGAGAGGATACAGATCTGTTTTTTGCATGGATAGCCATGGTGAAATGACTCATCTGAGGATGTGGGAGGTTTGTGGCACAGGGATGACCAAAGCCTGGGTCACAGATGGCCTGGTAGATCTGTAACTTATCTGCTAGATGGTAATGCGTGTTGCAGAGATTGCTCATAGATACAGTGTTTTGGATATCTACAGATAGTGACAAGGCAGCATTCACATATAAAGTGCTGTTCAACACACTTTGTAAGTCCTTCAGGTACAGAAGCTCAGTTTGGAAAAAGAGACTTCATGACCTTAGGAACAAGGCACAAGGCAGGGATATGATGAGTTAATGTACGCAGCTTGGGCTTGCTCTGATTTCTCTGTGCTTGCTGGTGACATATGGGTGAATGAGGACAGTGCTGCACCTAGATGTGTGTCTAATGTCACTGTGCAGTGTGTGGGCATGCCTAGAAGGAGCTTCCTTATATCAATTTGCATCTGTACCTACCTGGTACCTGGTACCTACGCCTCTTTTATAAACCTTTAAAGAAAATGGTATTTTCACCTGCTGACACACAAAAAAAAGCTCATTTGGGAAACTTGTCTGCCTGCAGGTTCTTGTCCTACATCCCACACTCCTGCAATGCTATCTTCTTCTGCTGACATCCCCAGGATCCAGCACCACAGCACTTGCAGAGAGTGCATACATCTTCAGGCACCTCATACCACAGGATTCCACATGACCACCCCTGCTCCTGCCCAAACTGTTAACACTGAGCTTCTTCCTACATCACTTTTGACCCTTAGGAATATCCTTTGCTTTCTCCTCTCCTTCCTCTTTACTTGGCCAGGTACTAGTCTGGCAAGTGCATGGCTTTGGGATCTGTGTGTGGCAATAGACTCCCTCGCAGGAGAAGCCAGGCAGCTATCTGTTGATAGTTGTTAGAACAGTTTGTCACAAAACAAATTTACCTATCTCCTCAATGTCACAAATTTTACAGGAAAGAATCCTTGGAGATGTCTACTGCTTTGTTAAATTTTCTGACCAGCAGGTTTGAAAACGGTGTGGGTGACAAAATACTGATGTACACCCACACAAACTCTTGGTGTGATCTCAAGAAATGACATAAGTGTTGTATATATAGACAGTAATCATAGCTCTTTGTCTTAAAAGCAAGACCGCATCTCTAATTTGACTACCAATCAAGTTTTGTCATTTTTCTTTCTGAATTACTTGTGCAAACTCTCTTGGTCTTTTCTGAACTTCTCTGTGGTGGATATTTAGTGGGCAGTTGTGCTTGGACCAGTGTTCTGGTGTCACTGCCGCTGTGGTCCTCTGGCTTAGTGACCCCAGGCATCACATCTTTACCTAGCTAGGGGCCCAGTGGGCCAGCCCCCATTCCCCAGGCACATACCCTCTGTGTGGATGCTCCAAAGCCCACGGCAAAGTATCTGTGCCTGTTTGTCTTTGTTCCCTGCCTGGCAATTCCCATTTGAGAGGGATGCAGGAGAGCCGTATGGGAAAGCACAGCACTGTTTCATGAATAAAAGGATATTTACAAAACAACAGGGTTTGTTGTGGCTACATGCAGACTTTACACCAGACAGAGATGCCAGCGTTCCTAAGAATCACAAGCAGAAAGACTATTCACAGGCACAGTCAGCTGATTAATTTATTCACTAACAATAATTTTTATGGGCACGTAGTCTTGAAAATAGAGCATTTAGGAAATAAAATCAATAGTCCTTTTTAAGAATTCCAGAGCTATTGGTGAAAGGGAAGTAAAGTTGTTTCATACTTTTCATTATGTGATGCTTGATAAAGCACAGAGGAGTCATACTTTCTCAGTCTGAGCATTTTTTTATATATTGCCTCAGTAACCAGAACTAGAGCTGCTGTCTTGCAGCTATTACTTATTGTGCTGTTTCAAGAGATAGGTTCAGCTCTTACTGCTTCTTTGTCTGCAGTCTATCAAAGTTTCATATTTTTTCCTCCAGATTTTTACCTATGACATTATGTGGTTCCCCCATGATGGGTTTTTTTCCCTACAGGATGCTACTGTGGTGTCTCCTGCTCTCTCAAACTTCTGTCATTGGTTTTTAAGCTTTCCTAATTTAGCTCCTCATTCATGCTTTTACCTTTTTGTGTTCTTTTCCCCAAATACTCCACCAGTTTTCAATCCAAACACATTTTATTACAACCTCAGTCACCATTTCTGCGTCTAGATAGCTCCCTTTAAAGTTTTCTCTGTTTGCAATGGGTTTCCTTTTCAGTCCTGATAGAGTTGCTTCCTTGCCCTCGTTTTTTTTCCAGGTCTGTGCTCTAGCATCTTACACTAACTTCTTGTACCCTGTTTTAGCTTAAGACATCTTGGAATCATATTTTACTCTTAATGTTACCAAAGACAGTGGTTTCACGGGGTCTTTAAGTGCTACAGTAGTACAAATACATATTTAAAATTCATCATCCCACTAGGGCACATTCCTGATGTCCTAACCTAGCAATTTCCTCGCTCTTAGTGCGTGGGCTTTTCAAATGCTGTGATGGAGAAGTATATTGTAGTCACTTAGCAACCAGAACTGGCTTTTTGAAAGCAAAAATATTGGTTTTGTTTGTAATTTTGGTTTCTGGAACTTTAACAATTGCGTGCTCAGGAAATCAATGCAGTGTTTGCAGGGTTGCAGAATGAAGATGCTGTGTTGGTTTATGGGCTTGTTTGCATGCTCATGGGCATGCATGCTAACCTGCTTGCTCTCCTCGGTTATAGATGGGACAGGGTATTTTCTTATCCTCTTCTTTTGTACCTGATTTGCAAGAGTGTTGCTGAACTCCACTTACAGGCGGTCAGTGGGAACTTTGGTGCTCAAAAATCTGGAAAAATCTGTTCCTCTGCTGCAGAGGCAGGCTGCCTCCAATGCATCCCCAGCTGTGAAAAGTTCCAACTGCCCTTTATTCAACAGCCAGCGCTTCCAGCTTTGTCCCTGGCAAACTCTGCAATGCAGCTCCGAGTGATCAATGCAAGAGATTTTGGCATAAGAAAACTAAAAGTGTGGGTACAGCACAAACCAAATTGAATTGCAAAATAAAGGAGCACAGGCAATTCTCCCGATTGTATTATTCAGCTTCACATTTATTTAATTAAACCCAGGCATTTTCTAATTAAAACGCAGCCCCTGCAGGATTTCCCGCTTGCGAGGCGGGATGCGGCGGGCAGGGCTCGGGGGAGCCTGTCCTTGGGGATGGGGGTGGCCTCGTCCTGCGGCGACAATGCTGCGGGACAGCCGGGAGACACGGTGCCCGCGGGGGTGCCCGCGGCCCGGCCCCGGGGTGGGACACACGCACACATCCCGCTTCCAAGGCAGCGCACTGCCCTCTAATGCTGCTCCCCGGTAGTGGAGGAGGGAAGCCCTCCGGAGGCTGAAGGCAGCCCTGCCGAGGCTTCGGGAGAAAAGGGGATTTTTTCGGTCCCGCGGGGAACGGGGAGGAGCGGGGCATAGTTTGGAGGGACGCCGCGAAGCCAGCGGGGATGTCAGACTCTCAGTCCCTAGGAGAGCCTGGTGCTGCAGCCTTACACATGAGCTGCTCTGGTGCCTCCTGTACTTGAAATGGGCTTTTCTCCCTGGAAGTAAACTTCTCCCGAAATTTGCTGTAAAAGAGCTCCAGGTCAGAAATGTTGCCCCAGGGCTTTATTTATAGCTGTGACCTGTCTTAGGTGAGGCCATGGCTTGAGCTGCTGCAGAGGCAAGGTTGCCCTTTGTCAGTGCTGCCCTTTTTGCTTCAGAGAGGCATGTCCAGGCTGCACACTGCAGTTGTGTCAGAGACGTCCAAAACTACCGTGTCTTGCAGATCTTGGTGGGGGGGATCTCCATCCCTTTGAGCCTATATCTTAACAGAGGAGCAGGATTTGCTCCTTCTGCTTCCTAGAAGTGAGTGCCTGGAGGTGGGTTTGCCTTTGCTTTCTTTGCCAGGGTGCCATTGGGTAGGGGCTCTGGTGGTCCTGGCAGTGGGCTCACCTTCTGGAATCATAGTTCACCACAGGGAAATCAAAGCACCAGGAAGGGCTGGTGGTTTAGATACTGGCCTGTGGGATCCAGCCTGCAGCACAGCAGAGGCTCCATGGAGCCATGGTGCTCCATGGTGCTGGAAAGGAAGGGCTGGAGGAAGGCTGCAGAGGTGGGTGGCATGGGGTGACCTCCCTGTGGCACAGGAAGGAGAGTGGTGTGGGGCAGAAAGCTTCTGCCAATAATGGAGTTCACTGTTTTCCTGACCTGAGGGCAATTGGGTACGAAGCTTGGCTGGGAATGGCTCATCATAAGACTGTCATCAGTTGGTTTAAGTCGATACCAATTACAAGGTTATTAATTAAAAAAATGTGACTGCTGTGAACAATGATTGTAACCCTTTATTTTCCAGATAGTCACATTGCAAATATTTAGTATGCATTAGAGCTCTCTACATGCACTGACTGATAAAGGCTCTGCTCCATTAAACATATGCTTTAAATGTCATAATAACATCTTTTTAAGTGTTAGGATTGATGTTTTTTCTTCAGGATTGTGTTTTTCCAGCCTTGAGGAATCTCCTTTCACTCAAGACTCCTTATTCATGCATCTTCTTCTGTCTAAGAAAACATAAAAGTTTCCTCAAACACAGCACAACATGAAAGGGCGAATGTTCAATCAGGCATGGAAACCCGCCTGATGTCATCTCTTGTTTCCAAAGAAGTTTTCTGGCATTCCACTACGTGTTCCCATGCTTTGATCTGTGGGAAAGAGATACTAGGGTAGTCACCATCCTTTACTGGCACTGAGATAAGAGCTTGCTGCTCATATTATTGCATATGAGCAATATGAGCAACCCCAGTGTTCTGGGGTCAACCTCCAGACTGTCTGGCTGCCACATCCTGGAGGATGGAGCTTGGGGCTGACTGCTCCACATGAGGACTGGTGTGTTTGCTCAAGCAAACCTGCACCTCGGAGAGTCCAGGGTGGCCTGGTGGACCCTTTTCTGTGTTAACAGAGGAGCACAGCCTCCAGGGGAAGAGAGGAGTAGAGGGAGGCAGTGAGAGAGCTACCTGTACACTGACCTTGTGAAGCAGCTGGTGCTGCCTTATTTCTGTTCTGCACCTGAGGCTCAAGAGCAAAGAGCTGCCTGGCTTTGGTTTGTGGTTCATCAGCCAAACTTAGAGACAGCTCCAAAATGAGCTGTCCCCTATCTCCAAACCTCCCCTCTCCCTACACCTCTAAGGCAAGCTCTAAGCCTTCCAGTGCCACTCAGTTGTGCCTGGAAAATGCTGTCCCCACCCTTGCTGACACACAACTTGATGGATTTGGGGGCATGAATCCTTCTCAGGGACGCACGTAGCCCTGGCTCCATCACCGCTGGGCAGGACAGATGTGAATCCACGTGCATCGGTGACGCAGGCAAACTGGATTTGGCCAGCTGCCGGGGCTTTGAATGTTCATTTTGGGGGAGGGAGGGAGAGAGGGAGGGAGGGAGGACAGGAAAGGGGAGAACCTGCCTTCTGCCTGCTTCTGGTACTGAGGTGCCTGGGGAGGGAGCAGGGGCTGTGAGCAGAGGAGGAGCCAGGGCAGGGCTGCTGCTTTGCTAGGAGATCCTTTCCTCATTTGATGGCAGAGACATAATATTGTAGGGCCAACGCACAGGAGCTGGCTGGAGCTGTCTGTCCTTTTTCTGCATCCGATGGATTTGCGTGCATGTGTGTGTGTCGCTTTGTTTTTTCCACCCTGTGTTTTTTAGTAATAATCCCCTCCAAGGTTACAGAGATATCATTTGTCAGGCAAGCCGACAGAGCTCTTTCTTACTATGGGATTACATAAGAGAACACAGGCTTTATTACCATTTTAGGACGTATTAGCATTGTGGATTATTTCCATAGAGACTGAGCACAGTGGCAGCTTTCACTCAGGGTTCCCTTGTCCTTCCTCCCCCCCAACATCTTACTTTTAAAAAATTATATCCATTAGTGAAAAAGCAAGGAGGAAGCATCCTATGAAGCTTGGTCCATGATCAATGCTGTATGTGGAGGGCTGCCACAAGTGCCAAGTGTGCATTGCAGGACTGTGCTCAGAAAGAGGGATTTCAAGGAGACGATGCAGAGCAGCAAGAAAGCAGACATGCCTTCTTCATTCCTGCTTGTCCATGTGCCTTCATGTGAGGCTAGGGAAGGCTGCTGCCCCTGCCTTGGTCATTCTTTGCCTGTGGAATCATGGCAGGTTAAGTCAATGCTTCATGTCTCAATTGAACAGTCTGTAAAATGGGGAGGTTAATTATGCTGGGGTATCCTGTTGGCCATGGTAATATATGAGACTATGATTTATCCACAGCGTCTTTTCTGTGACAAAGGCCAGTCCTGGAACAGCTGTCTCATACTGGCTGTGAGTCTTTTGAGCTGCCAGCAGAGTAGGAAAAGAGTGTGGAGCATTGCTGTAAATAAATGAAACTGCACATTCCTCCCTTGGAAAAGCATCTGGCCGTACTTTTAAGTCCTGCATTTCTGATGCATGCTGTAACCAGGCTGTGGGGGGATCTCCTCCACAGATGGACTAGCAGGGGATATTTTAGGTCTTTTCTCTTTTCCTCAAAACTTATGGAGAACAGAGATGTTCTTCTTGAGCAAGCCTAAGGGATCACTGAACTGTAAAATTTGGAAACTGATTTCCTCCTCTTCGATGTGCCTCTGCTACAGCAAAAGTGTTGGCATATCTCATGGCCTGGCAGGCATGGTAGTGGGAAATTTTTGGCCTTCATATGTGCTGGAGGTGTCTGTTACATGAAGGGGGTCGTCAAGAGCCTTAAACTGCATCGTGCAAAGCTGATACACACAAGTTCCAAGGCAGATGCCTGCTCACTTGTCCGTGACCAGTCTCCATGTCTGGAAAGAAGTCTTTTGTTCCACTGCTTCCTGGTCTTTTCAGGAATCATAAATCATCTAATTAGTGTTTCTTCTCCTGATGCTGCTTATATATAACCAGTAACATGAAAGTTGTACTAGACCTGAGCAACCCCCAGCTTAGGGAACACCTGCAGTGTTTGCACTGCAGTCATATGTCACAACTGTCCCCCAAAGCCAGTCTTACAAGACAGCAATCAGACAGCTAACTTGTGTCCAAAAAAGAGGCTGCTGCTCTGTTTCTTGGATGTTTCTGTTCAGACCCATGCTCCAGTGTGTCCGTGTGCATGCCTCTTCCCTGCCAGTGAAACCAGTGAGATCCGGGTAGCAAATGTACTCCAGTGGCAGAACAGGCCTCTGCAGAAGAGGTGCTCTCTACTGGAGAAGCAAGAACTAAATAAAAATTCACTGAGGATCAGTCATTCTTGAATGACTTGCTGAAGAAAGGCAGGGAATTTGAGGTTGTTGGAGATGTGTGGGAACGTATTGTTTGGTTCTGTGATGGCTGCTGTAGAAACTCACATGAATTCCTGGGCAGCCACATACTAGACAGTTAAAGGAAACCAGGCTTCAGATATTCTGCTCAAGAAAGTTTTGGTTCCTCTTTGGAAGAATAAGTTTAACCAGAGCATTGAGAAAGTAGCTGTCCTGTTGTGACCCTGGCAATTGTGTTGTTTCAGTGCTTTATCAGCACAGTGCATCCTTACCTGAGATGTTACTCTGAAAATGTTGATTTCTACCTGTAGGCCAATTGTACTGGAGTTTTGGCTTCTTATCTGTCATTTCAAAGAATTAGTTATATTTCTTGCCATTAATAAATATGCTCTTTGATGTTGTAGAGAAATGTGTCCAAGAGAGGAAAAAGAAATAAAGTGAAGTTATCATTTTTGTGACCTGCTTAGACTTACCAACTTTGTGTTCTCTCATGGGCCAGTCTCATGTTTTCTTCTCAACAAAAGGACCTAGAGACCCTTTAAAGCCCTCAAGAGACACAAGTTTCTAGCTAATGACTTGTGGCTGTGTAAGTAACAGGATGCTTTGCTTCACAAAGTAGAAGAGGTTTGGGTCTTTAAAGATTTTTAGTTGGACTCCTCATCCAGTCATAGGACGCTTGTTGGCCAACTGAAAGTGCCCTATGATCTTTACTTTCTATAGAAGAGACCAGGTGTGATGTTTAAAAGATTGAGTCTCTCAGTCATTAGAGAAGTGCATTTACAGAAATGCTTTGTAATCTAAGATGTCTTATCCTAGCCAAAGTGGGCTACTACAGCAGACCTCAGCAAGGCAAACTTGTTTGTGGGAAACAGCCTAAGGAAAAGCTCTTTTGGCTGGAATAAAAATCCCTCTGTGTTCTACTCTGAACTGGTATGACCTCACTTTGATATTGTGTGCAGTTTTGGGCAGCACAATATAAGAAGGATATTAAGCTGTTAGAAAGTGTCCAAAGGTGGGCAATGAGGATGGAGAAGGGCCTTGAGGGGAAGCCGTGTGCTGAGGTCACTTGGGCTGTTCAGCCTGGAGAAGACTGAGGGGAGACCTCACTGCAGTTACAGCTTCCTTGTGAGGGTGAGAGAAGGGGCAGACACTGATCTGTTCTCTATGGTGACCAGTGACAGGACCCAAGGCAATGGCCTGAAGTTGTGTCAGGGGAGGTTTAGTCTGGATATTAGAAGAAGCTTCTTCCCCCAGAAGGTGTTTGGGCACTGGAACAGGTTCCCCAAAGGAGTGGTTACAGCACCAAGCCTGGCAGAGCTCAAGAAGTGTTGGTGGCTGGAGACTTTACCCAGAGATCTGGCTTTCCCTCAACTGAAAACAAGACAAAGCATTTTCTTACGTGAAATTTGCTACAGTTCAGAAGAGAATTGTTCTAGGATGTTCCTAACAGCCTGTGGAAATCACTAGGGAATCCCTTAGGTATCAGATCCTAGACACGCTGCTCTGCAGGGCTTAGGGCAAGCACTTTTCTTCATGGCAGCAACACCAGCACCCATACACTGCAACAACTTGGTGTGATTCTTGAAGGTTTTTTTGTATTTGTGGATGGACTACAAGGGTTTGTGCCTTGGACTGATGACTGATGGAGCAAACCTGCAGGCCTGTGCAGACAGTGGGGCTGGCTGCATTTCTCATGTGAACAACATGCGCTCTTCCAGGAGCCTCAGGGAAGGGCACACATCTGAACTGGGCTGCCTGTGGAAATGATTAGTATCTGTTTATCACAGCTACCGTGAAAGCAGAGTAGCAGATAAATAAAATGGAGAAGAACCTTCTTTCTACCACAGTTCCAGGAGTTCCTTTACCTCAATACTTGCTTATTCATGTGGCACAAATCAATTTTGTGGTTAGCTGGATTGCATCTGCAGAACTGCAGGGAGATGAGCAGTCATTGCTTCTGTCTCTTGTGGTCCTCAAACGCTCTTTGAGCGAAGTTCTGACTGCAGATTCTCCAGTGTCTGCAGCTGCTGAAGATGCAGGAGACATCCATCTCAAACCTTACTACCCTGTGTCTTGCCTAAGGCACCTGCTAACTTTGGTGCAGTGGGAAACCTGTGAAAATGTTTGTCAGTGATGGAGGGTGATCCTTGGGGTAGTCCCATTAACCTCCATCAGAGCCTATCCTGCCCAGGAGCCCCGTGCCCACAAGCTACTGCCTTGGGAGCCACAAGTGTAACTTAATTCTTGCTTCTCCCTGTTTTTGTTTGATAAATCCCTCACCAAAGTAAGTGTGCATGAGGACTTGGGGTATGTTAGACGGGCTGCACAGAAGGATACCTCCCCAATGGAAATAGCACAGTAAAGCTGATGTTTCCTAGCTGCAAGCAGCCTTGCATGGCATGTGGACAGAATTGTTCGTTTTTGTAAGTCATCAGACTGTGCCTGCACAGGGCTCTAAAAAGACTATGGTAACAGCCTAATTTCTCTTTTTCTGCTCTCATGGTTTTAGGAGATTAAAAAAGAAAGAATTAGTTGAGGGGCACCTGGTCCTGCAACAGTCCTGTGGGTGTGTTCGTATGACCCCTGAGTGGCTCATGATATATTCTGAAAATTTAAAGAAGCTTACCCAAAATGAAATTCCTTATCTACTTACTTTGTGTGGTCCTGCCTTCAGTTCCAGAATGGGAGACCTCTCAGGGACCATAGCAACCACTGTGGAGCAGTTTTGCTTATCTGCTTCAAAGAATGGTGGGTGTGATATTAAACTCCTTGTGCCTGTGTTGTATTGAACCCCTCTCAAAAGTGTTCTTAAAAGTTGCCTTTGTTTGACACCTGTCCTTATTTTGTGTTTTATTTGAGCACTATGTGCATGGTGCATTTGTACTCACCACACCCCTAAGAGTTGCCTCATTGGTTCATGCTTCACTCTGTGAAATAAGGATAATTATTCATCTTTAGGCATATTATAGGGTATTTGGTAGTCCAAATTTCACTCTGCTTGGGCTTGTCTCTATGATCTTCTGAACTGGGCCTGATTTGATGCCTTGGGAAGGCAGTGTGATTGCTCTTCCAAGTAACTTCCAGAGTCATGTATATTGCTTGTAGGACAGAAAGGAGGAACCTGAAGATGAACCTCCAATCTGAGAAAAACAATCTAATTTCAGAGTTATCCTCTGTTTCCAGGTACACTGACACCAACATTTCAATTTGTGGAACCCACTTAGTCTTGCAGCAAGAAGAAAAAAACCCTTTGACTTATAAATTGAGCACATTTAATGGGGAGCAGCACAGGAGCAGTCATTATTAATAATTATTTGCATAACAATTGCCTTTCTTCCATAGATCTCGCAAAGCTGGGCAAACATGAATTAATTCAACCTTGAACTACCCACATGGGAGGATGAAAAGTATCATTATCCACATGAACAGTTTCTCTGCATGATTTTACTAATTATAGTATAGCACTTAGGTGTTGTTATATGTGCTGTGTAAGAAGGTAAATAACATTTTACAGAGAGAACCAAAGGCGTTTCGCACCCAATCAGACTCTTTCCAGCACTCACACTATATTGTTTCCAGCAATGGGCAGAATTATTCTGGCAGAAGGTGAAGGAAATGGGCAGCATAGGCAGAGCTATAAATAGGTGAAATGCTTTGCTTATGCCCTGCAGGAGTGGCCCTTTCAAAGAACTGGATCAAGATAGTAAATCAAGTTGCACACCCTGCACCATGCCACCTTCCTCTGTCACTTGGAGGGATCTCATTCCTGATCCTAGCAAGGCAATGTAACACAACCCTCCCAAAAGGGCTGTGCTGTTCCATTAGCACTGCCTTAAGATTTAACCAGGTTGGTCCAATGAGGTGTGGGAGCACCTTCTACTTTAGGATGCTTTCAGCATTAGGGAAGGAGCTACTGCCTCAAAGCCCTGGGGAAGTGCCACTGAAATACTTCCAGCTACCTGGGAGCCTGTGGGTATTCCTCCTTCCTGGTATCCGAGACTTCCAGCAAGGCCTTTGCTGTGCTTTTTTCCTGCTAAGCTCATGGAAAATAGCTGGCTCTAGGTTTTCCTGAGGACAGCCCAGCAACTGGGCATGGCGGTGTCTGAAATAAATATAGTTTTGGAGGAGAGTTCATTTCCCCTGAATTAATGCAGCCTGACACAGAGCGCAGGAGCATGTGCCATCTGGTCAGATCTGCCTTGATTTTCTGAACAAGGGGGAGGGTAACCGATACTTTTATGAACTGTGCTTGCTGCACAGGCGAAAACAGTAATCCCCTAGGTACTGAAAATGAGAGATGCTAATCTGAAATTAAAATGGGTAAATGCGCACAGGCCCGGTAAGGTCGTGAAGATCAAAACCTTGTTCTCTAAGGAAATGAGCATTTTTATCTTGAGAAGCCCCAGGCACAGCCATGTTGCCCATCAATTTAATAGGAGGTGGTGGGGTAGCACGCTGCTCTTGCAGGGTCAAGCTTGTTCCCTGCACATATAGGGTGTAATGTAATTTCCTTCCTCATCCCATGATGTTTGTATGTTCTCTGCAGAGATTTCACTCCTTTATTACCTGTCCATGCCGCCTGCTCCACCCTGGGCCTGTTTTGCCATTGCCTTCTGATGCTGCCGTATAAATTGGGCTGGGATATGTCCTTCTCATTCCCCCTCAGCTAGAGAGAAAACATTTAATTCTACTCTTGCCTGCAGTCCTGCCGAGTGTGTAATGAAATGGCCAGGTTCCGTGGATTCTCCCTGGGAGGGAGTCAGCAACAGTCCAGCGGTGTGTCCTAATGCAAGCTGGGATGCTGGGGGAGATCCTCATCTCCTTCCTTGTGCTGCCATAGGAGCAGGGCTTGTGTGTTCACAAGCCATGGGCGAGCATTATGCACAAGCTGCCGGAAAGTTCAAGGCAGGCACGTGTGCCCTGCGGCGATGGCTACGAAGTCTTGGCTGGCCGTGACTTTGGTACAGGACGGGCTCTTAAGGCCAGCCGTGATGGCCTTAATTTAGCAGATAATGGCTGAGTAACCCAAAGGCATGTGTAAGGCAGGAACAGAAAGTGTTTGCCTTGTTTTCCTAACAACATTGTGCCCTGGCTGCGTGCCTTTCAGACTTTCAGCCATCACCCTGCAGTACGAAATAACGATGAGGGCTCTGAAGCTTCTCTGCAGATCAGGTGAGGCTGGCCTGCAGTGCCACCAAGAGCAAAGAGGACAGCAGGGAGGTGGCAAAAAGCTGCTTTCACATGCAGCAAAGCACTGAGGGAATCTGTCAAGGTGCAGAGAGAGATGCGGGTAATAACTTCCTTTGCCTGCCTGAGGTTTGTAGTGCCTGCACTGCTCAAGGATAAAACCTGTCATCCCTTCACATATGCTTGGGATGAAACAGAGTTGTGGGCTAACAGAGACCAAACCAGAGGCAAAATTGGGGTGTAGAAACAGCAGAGGTGGTCATTGCATTTTTTTCTGGGGGTGTTTGCACACATTCATGGCCAAAGCTTCTGTCATCCTGGAATTCATGTCACCGAAACACAGCCTTGTGCCTCCCACCTAAGGGGTTATTTTGTCTGCTGCAATTAGGTCTTCCCTTGGAGCTGTGGATTCAGCCCCTCAGTGAGTACAGAGCCCCTCAGTGGGTACCGAGCACACAGAGCCAGCGTGCTCTTCTTGGTGTTGGGGTCAGCACCAGTTCATGTGGATGCGAGGGCTGCAGGAAGGGCAAAAATTGGAGGCGTGTTTTATGTGTGATTAGTTCAAGGAGAATATTGTAGCTCTTTTGGCCAGGAAAGATGAGTGGGGAGAGGACATTTTCCTGTGGTAGCTTGGCTGTCCTTTTTCCCTGATGAAAAGCAGAAGCAGTACCTTGATGTATTCCTTCCATTCTAAGATTTAGTACAACTTGCCTGGCTTTTTAGGGGGAGCTGCACTGCAATGTTTGGGTAAAATATGCTATAAAAGAGGGTGAAGGTTTATCTGGCCTGCAAAATCCAGTTAAAGGGTCAAGATTGATGTTTAATTCATGACAGAGAGATTCTGGCTCAGAAATTTCCATTGGTTTCAGGAGTGCTGGACTCTGATCATCTGTGCAAGGGGCATGTTTCTATTAAGATATTGTATTTGTTTCTCTCCTGTCCCCCTCCATCTTTTCTCCTGGAAAGAAGATACCTCCAAAATCAGGGAACTTAACTCTTTTCTTTCACTTTTTTTTCCCTTAAACTCCCAACCTTGGTTTTGTTTCTGGACCGGAATGCCCGATACAATCATGCAAAGGTCTTTTATTTATGTTTGGCTGGGAGCTGACCAGATGCCCCAGCCTGTGAAATAATCACCATCTGTTGATTGTAATTGCAAGGCAAAAGCCAAAAGCCTGGAAGGTTTTTTCAATGATGTATTCAAAGAACTGCAGCTTGACTTTTCTGAATAAAAACAAAAGCTTCTGCTTTGGGTCAGACTTTTTTTTTTTTTTTTAAATACCTCCCCACATGGTGAATGCCTATGAATAGCTCTGCTACTCATTCCCTTCTTATCAGAAGCAATTTGGCTTTGAGCTTTCTGGGTTTTTTCACTGCTGTCTGAGAAGGTGGCATCATTGCTGTGCCCTGGTGCACTCTGCAGCTCGGCACTTTGGTGGGGAACATGCTTGTCTGAGGTCCCCCACACACTGAGTTTCTTCTCTCCCTTTTTTTGTCTTTCTGACATCCTGCCATTCTCACATCAGCCAAAGCTGTCTCTGGGGAAGAAGGACAATGCCGAATACTGCAGGTGCAGTGAGAATCAATAATTCATTTAATCATAAATTAATAAATGATGATGCTGCTTGGGGAGAAGGGGAGGAAAAGAAAGAACATTAATAAAGTGGTTTCCAGATCAATTCCACAACTCTGAGAGACTGAAGGAAGGCTCCAGAGGGCCTAACTTGGTAACTGTCAAGATCTGTAGGAGTCCCTAGATAGCATCATTGCTGTTGCTTGGGTTTAACTCAGTGATATGCCTGCTGTCTGCCCCTTCTCCTGCGGAATTTGGAGGCTGCAAACTTCGGTATTTGCAGGATGCAGAGCAAAATGCCTCTGGGTGGGGCAAGTGAGCCGTGTAGAAGTTTTTCTGCCTGCTGGATCAAAGCATTGCAGTTCCTCAAGTGCTTCTGCCAGGCATTGAGAGGAAGGCAGATCTTCACTCCTAGGCCCCCAAGAGCTGAGCTTGCTTCTCTGGGACCACGGCTGCAAATGAGTGTTGTTCCCACCGGGTGACCTGGGAACACTCAATGCTGTGCTGCATCTGGCCCTGCCCAAAATACATGGTGGCAAATACATATGTGCATCCCATCTGTTTGACACTGCAGCATATGAAGGCAGGGCAAGCCAGGATTTAGCCATCAGAATATGAGGAATAAATTTAATAAGGATGGTGAGCGTATTAACCTCCAGAAGACACCTCTCAGACAGGCAATGCCTGTTTGTTCCAGTAAGAGGGCAAAGACTTCCCAAAGCACTCCATTCTGTAGTAGTGGGCATAACGGGCAGCCAAATTTGTCACAAGCTGCCACCAAGCTGCACGTTTCTCTCCGGTGTGCTCTGTCCTTCCCTGTGCCTGCAGTAGTGCAGACCTTTCACAGCAGCTCAGCTGAAGGCCCTCGGGGCTGCTGAGCACTATTACTCTTGTTTTCTCCTTCATTGGCTCTTAAGTAACATCTGACACGGGGGTTGGATTTGGCTTTTTGAAAATACGTACGACCCCAAGGATGTTTCTCATGCTTCATTAAGCACTTCATTAAGTGCTCTGTGGGTCTTCCTGCAGTTTGAGCTGACTTAAATTTCTATGAGAGATGGAAATGTTTATTTTTGTCACTGTCCAGAATAGGTCAGGTCTGTTTATGTAGTGCTTAGAGAAATTCAGGAACTGTGCCCCTCTCCCAGCCCTTCCTATGGTCAGCAGGCATCTGGAAACATGAACTCCCTAGGGGCAGGAGGTCTTTACTATGTATTTGTATGTCACTGTACTAGTAATGGTAATGAATAGTGGAATTAAAGCCTTAGTATCTCTTTTATGTAACCATGCATGTTGTTAATGAGCATTAGATTAGCCAGAGCTGCTCAAACACCCAGCAAGGCTGTTTTGCCTCAGCAGTGGTTTGAATTTTGCCCACTGCTTGTGTACTGGGTAAAGAGTCTGCTTTTCCTAGAAGGAAGGAACAAATCAATGAAACCAAGGATGCTGCTGTAGCTTGGGAGCTGGGATCTCAGACAGTGCAAAGACTGGGAGACAGAGAAAGGATCTCCAAAATGCTCTCTCTGGATGCAGTAGTATCTATTTTCTGTGCTCCTTCTTTCCTTTTTGTTGAGTTATTTCTGATTTAAAATGATTTAGAAGCAGAACAAGGCCAGCCCATTTCCTGGTGTAAGGTCTACTTTTTTTCTTCCTGGTTTAATCTCGTAACTCCTCGTTATTACCTCCTCTCACTCTGCAGTGTTCACATGCATCAAGTGTGTATCTTACAGTTTACTACCCTAGGGTTGTTCCTTAATAAACTGTATGCATTTGGCCCTGCTTAGTTTTCTGTGTATATTCTTCCATGTCTGTTTATCAACCATCTCTGATTTTTTTCTAGTTTGCTGTTTATCTATTGGTGACGAGGAAAAAAATCATGGAATTAACCAAATTGAATCCTTGGACTGGTTGTGTTGAAATGGTGTTGACAGTCTCCCCTCCCTTCTTTCCTTTGCTGTGTTGAGATGCACTTCTGCTTCCCACTCAAAATTGTGAGAGCCTGATTTGCTAATGAAGCACGTCAAGATTTTTTTATTTGCTTCTTCTCTGTAACCTCAAGTTTCAGGGAGTGAAACAGTTTCTGTGCTTTCCCCCTTCTGCTGCATATCCATCTTTTAGATTACTGCTCTCCAGAGACATTAACTGTTTTCTTTCTTCTGTGTTGATGAGTTCAGTTTGTGGCTTTGGTAAGTCCAGATGCAATCATCCTCTGTCTCACTCATGCTACTCTCTGCCTTAACTTTCAGACCATTGCCCTCACATGCTCAATTTTAAGGAGCTATGCGTTCATTGAGGCCCTCTTTCTTTGCCTTCCATTATATTTGCAATTTCTCTTTGGGGTGGCAGCTGCAAATTTCATGGACAGTTAGTGTTGTTTTCCTGTGACATTGTTTTAATAAGGCCACCATGGATGAAAACCCCTTGACATGTCATTTGTCATTTCCCAGTCCAACAAAGCATATTTTCTTTTGGTACCACTGGCCAGTATTTTGATCCATGGGCTTTTGGTTCCAGTGGGGCACTGTCAAATCCTTCAAATTCCTAAAGCTTCAAATTCTCTTCACTATCTATCCTCTCTGTGCTAATGTGTATGTGTATCAAAAAGCAAAAGATTTTAACTTGTGTATTTCATGTGATTTCATTCTTTAGATTCTTAATGACCCTACATATTTGTTTCATTCTTTCACTAAGGCTAGACATTGACTTAGAATTAAATATTGCTGGCTCTATTCCTTATTGAAAATCTTTATTATGTTTGCTTTTTGGCTGGTTTTGTGGAACCTCCCTAGCTCAATGTAAATTGTCAGATTATTTGTCACTGGGATAATATGTTTGTCAATGCCTCACCATAACAAATTAGGCCCCTGATCCTGCATACATTTATGCAGGTGCTTATATGTATAGATTGCCTAACGTTCAGCCCTGTATTAGTCCTGTTGATGTGAAAAATGCTTTTAAAAATGTCTCTGTCTTTTCTAGATTAAGTTCTAGGATGTCGCTTGCTTTATTTCATTTGTGGACATATAATTTCTCAAGTTCTTTTTGCTTCTGCTTTTTTTAAACTTGCTTTTCCCCCCTCTTTTCTAGTCCAAATTCCTCTCTTTATTCTTATGGCTAGAGACAGATTTACAAAAGCCGTTCAGCCATTTCTGAACTATTAATTTCATCCTCATCCTCACTTATTAATGAACCCACCTTCTTTCTGGTGCTGCTTCTCCTCCTGATGAATTTGTAAATCCCTTCTTATTCTCCTCAATGCCTTAGGCAACATAAATTCATTTGCTTTTTTTTTTTCCCTTTGCCCTTATCTCTTTCTTGCATCCTTAACTGGCACTGTATATTCTTGTTTAGTCACAACCCCCACTTCCATTTGCAGCAACGGAATTCCTGATGATTTTCTTAATGAAAAGGCATTGATAGGAAAACACCATGCTGTACATTACTGTATGATCTGAAATGTTTCATTTAAAAGTTGTGTGTTGTGGAGCTTTCTCAGGGTCAATTTTTGTTGCAGTCACTGCATAGCAAAGCCAGCATTTTGGCTTAAGCAGTTCTTTGCTAAAATTTAAAAGTGCTCACCATGGCTTGAGCAGGGCAAGACAGGCAGCTGAGCAAATGGGAATTCCTCTGCTTTCTGAGTGGTTTCATGCACTGTGCTGTGTTGACTGCTCATTACAAGAGCTGCTCTCCTTTCCTGGTAGGAAATACAGAAAAAGCTCCCTTTCTAAGGGGAGGCCTTGTAACCCAAAGTGGGTGGTAGAGGTCTGTGAGTGTTTCAGCCACTTGCTGCTCAGGAGAAGGCAGAGAGCTAAGAAGAAACCTTGGCTGAAACACTGAGTGGCTGTAAAAGGGGAGAAGAGGCAGGAGGTCTCTCCATCCTTGGAAGCTCCACTTCAGGACAGATTGGTAGCAGTGCCGTGCTTGAAAACAGGTGTGGTGGTGTCTGAGCTCCATCAGCATGGGCAGGCAGAAATGTCCCATGACCTCTATGACTGCTGCCACCAGAGATGGCAAACCTGCCTTGGGCAGCAAGGCTGGAGAATGTCTGGTGAAGGAGTTTTTTGCACGAGAGCTGGAAACAAATAAACCTGGAGGCTAAATTTAGAGGCTCATTAGAGAAGACCTGTTCAGCCAAGGCTGATATTGTGACCTGTAAAAATGCCTGTAACTGAGCTCATGAGAATGGGGCTGTACCACTGACCTGCCTTATGACCTCGGAAAAGTCTGCCCATGTTCAGTTTCCCAATCTCTTAAAACAGGGACAGTGATAGAGGGTTACAGGGCTTTGGCCAACTCCTGACTGTGAAATGCTCCAAAAAGCTGGGTAGAAATGGAAGCGTTTCTTTCTTTTAGAGAATCAGAGTGAAGCTTTTTGTGGGGCAGGGCAGGAAGAAGTGGACTGTATTTAGTAGTTCCCACCACATCTTTTTGGGGTGCTCTGACCCACCTTTCTCTCTCACTTCCTCCCTTTGTGGATGCCATGGAGAGCAGCTATGCACAAGCAGAATATAATGAGATATGAGTTTTCATGTGACTCTGAGACCAGAAGCCATTCTGTCTTCATCTTCCCAAATCATGGTATCCTTTACACCCTTCCTGGAGATGGACAAGTCAGGAGTCATGCAGAGCTCTGAGGAGGTGAAAAAAAAAGAAAAAGCACAAAATATGCTTAAAAGCAGAGTTTACCCTCATAGACCCATACTTTCTCCCTTCTTCTGTGCCCCACAGTGTTGGGCTACATGAGGGTGGGGAGCCTGCCAGAGTTCTGGTCAGTATGTTGGTTATTTTCTCAGAGGAAATGTCTTTTTGTTTACATGGGGGAGAGAGAAGCTTAGAGAAGAGACCTGGCACAGAGCAGTTGGGATTTGGTTAATCTGCTTAGAAATACATTAATCGGAGGATCAGATGCTGTCAACAATACTCTTTCCCCTCACTCTCTTCCCCCTTTCAGTACCTTCCTCATCACTGCTCCCACTGGATCCTATTCCTCACCCTCCTCCCTGCAACTCTCATCTCCCCTGCTGTGAATGCCAGGGAGTAATGAAGGACAAGGAGATTAAAGCAAAATTAACAAATAAAATATAAATCCTAGACCTAAATGAAAATTAAAAATGGGTATTCAGCTGTTTATTTATTTCCCTAAAAATAGCCTTGTACCCCAGCCAAAATAAATGTAGCCAGGATTTCCCTGGGAAGTTCTGGGGAAAACAGTCAGGTTTCAAAAGATGAACAACTAGTGGAAATCTGTCTGTCTGCTTTTCCCTTCGATTCCATCCATATGACATTATCATGGCATTATGACAGTGACTGGAGAAAAGACTACTCCAACCCTCACTACCTTCAGCAGAAACTGCAGGTACTCAGCCTCTGGCTGTCATCTCTTGTCCAAAGATGAGCATCCATAATTGTCAGCGGTCACAATTTAGGGGGTGTTGTGATTAAAACTGGAGCCAGGCAGTTCAGTTTCTCTTTGGACAGCTGGGATAATGATACACACAAGGACATTACCTGTAGAGAGAGAGGAGCTCTGAAAGGAGTCGTCACTGTTAGTGGCACATTGCTCAACATCCTGTTGCTTTTTTGCCTGGCCTCTGGTGAATTGGAAAGGAGGCTCAAAGGTGGCATTCCATGACTACATGAAGCCAAGGCTGAGGCAAAATCTGTTGCTCTCTGAGCTCTTTTGTAGTAGAATTACTGTTGTCAGAAGAGTTTTTGTTCTACATGCACTGTTTTCTTCTAACATTTTTGTTTTATGAATTTTTCAAGAAAAGCACAAGAACAAAAGGCATTGCAGTGAACAAACTATCAGTACCAACTGGGAGATAAAGAAAGAAAGTAACTAGCAGTTGCTCTCTACTCTTAGTATTTGTTTTTTTCTGCACAGACTTTTATATTCCTGGGTTTTGTTCTCAGATGTGCAGTCCTCTATTTCATTCTCTGTATGAAGGTATAATCATAGGCAATGCAAGATATGTGGTGTAGCTTGCTTAATTTCAAGGAAAACATTTCAATTCAGGGATCTCCTGACCTCTGAGCCATTATTTTAACAGCATTACAGTTGCATTAATTTTGGAGATTTTGCAATCCCATGTTAATCCACATTCCATTGAAGCCAGTACACAGACACCCATTGTCTTAAGCTGGGGTTGGTTCAGGTCATTACTCTTCAAATTGTGCTAAGGGAAAGGATGAGAATAAAGGGAAGGGTGCAGTGGTTATCAGAGCTCAGTTTCTTTTTGTGTTTTCATGGGTGAAGTAAAGGCTGTCTTAGAAAGAAATTGAGGTGGTAAACATTTTTACAGGAGAATTGGGGTATTTTTGAGAGAGAAGGAGGCATGAGGAGAACACAAGGCTGCTGCCTAAGGGTGCAGCAGTACTTGCCCCAGATAGGAACAGAATGTTTTGGCCACAGAGATCTCAGTGTGTTATCTGTTCAACAGGAAGATGTGTCCTCTTTTTCCCAATGCATTTTCAGTGCTGATCTCATGACCTGTACTACAGTGTGAACTGTTGGTGCTCTGGGACAACACCTTCAAAAGATTTGGGCTTGAGCGTTGACTTACAACCAAAAAGTGGTCATAAGATTTTCCTGTGTCCAGACCTTGTGCCAGTAAGGGAGAAATACTGAATTAGCATGGTCTCAAATTCTTGTGCCTTGACTTCCTGCCAGCAGGTGGGAGATAAGGATCCAATAAACCTGTCAGAGATGTGTACCTTGGACAGCAGCCCCACACACCTGAGGTGCTCTATTACTTCTGGTTGGGAGCTGGGGCTTTGATACCTGCTGGTTGACATTATAGCACTGAACCAGTGCGTGTAGGGGTTTTGTCTGTCTGGGCAAAGGAGGGTGTGATAACATTGCTGCTTCTATTTTGTTCAACATGAGTAAGAGTCAGAGGGACTGTGGTAGCACGGATCTTGCTGTGAGCTGCCATCAGGAAAGTACACAATGTCCTTTCCAGCATGGCGTTCTTGCTGGTTTTAACATGCTACTTGGATTAAACCTAGTACAGACACATGCTGTGTCTGCTGAGGACAGATACTTGTTGGTTTGGAGCTAGCCTATATCTCAAAAATGTTGTGGGGAGCTGGTACATGTGTTTTATAGGCAGGTGCTTTCTTAGCCATGCTTTTTCTCTGTCTGACAAAGCAGTGTCATCACTGCTTTTTCCATCATCTTAACAGCAGTTGCTTTGCTGGGTCTTGCTTCAGGCCCCATGATTGGGCTACTGGTTGGAATTTGGGTTGCAGCAGATATTCCAAGAAAGAAGTCCTTCAACAAGGAATCTTTTCCCATGTACCTTGTCCTTGGAGTGCCATGAAGGAGTTATGAAAGAAGAGTTGCCTCCCTTCATAGGCAACTCTTCCCCTGCCCAGCGTGTTGCCATTGACTTCCTTGCTCATAGCCAAGACCTGACTTGACAGAGTTCACAGCCTGACGTGCTCCTTTTCAGGCACAGTGTTGTATGTTGGTGTGGATGTGTGTTGCTGGGCTGAGAAGGGAGTTTGGAAGCACTGGGGTGCTTGGTCCCTTCCAGCATGGCTACACACAACACCTGCACTACTGCTGAACAAGCTGCGGGTCCCTGGGGAAAGTGGACTTCCTACATGTCTCTTCTTTTTTTCTGTGACCTCCTTCATATCTCCTGGAGAGTGTCCCTACTCTCAGTGGAGAGTTGAAGCATGCAGAAGCTTGAGATCTTGGGGCACCTTTTTAGGCCAGTGATACGTGGACTGTGGTCTGGGACACAGGTGAGCACTATGTAGGTGAACTCCAATAAATAGTAGAAACTCAGTGATTTCATTCAGCCACTCTCCAAAAATAAGAGTGAATTGTGGGCCAGAAGTTCAGGCACCACGATTCTGGTCTGTGTGCTGCTTAGCAAAATAGCAGGCTAAGTCTCAGTCAGCCCTATGCCCTGCATTTAGAGCTGCCTGAGATGGGGTTTTTGCAGCCTCCATGGAGCAGTTTGTTACAGAGCTTTGCTGTTGTCACAGCTAGATAGCTAGCCAGAGATCTCGCTGCAAATTTTGTTGCTAATAAAGATGATTGGTGGGGAAAAGAGAACTATTTTTATCATGCAAATTAAAAGCATACTACATTTATCTTTTAGCATTTTTCTATCTATTTTTCTTCTGTTTCTTTTCTGTCCCTTTGATGTATCTCCCTATCTCTATTTCATTTCCTACCTTCCTTCTTCCACGATTATCACTTTCTCCTTTCACAGGGAGCAGAAAGAAGCATGTGCTGTGCTTTTTGAGTTCCCACTTAATCCCACCTGATCTCCCATTATTAGAAGGCTCCTTCCCCTCTAGTACCTTTGTGCTTGGTGCAGATGAGTATGGCAGAGCCCTGCAGAGGGTCCTGTGCTTTGGGATGCTTCCCAGGTACTGCCTCCAGCCCCATCTCCTTCCTCGCTCAATCCAAACAGCTCGTGCTCAGATGCTAATGTTATCACTCATTTCTTCCAGCCTGATGGGTGGAAGATGGATGGAAGTGATGCCTGAAGCTTTCAAATATGTTCATTAATTAGGCCCCCTGGGGTGTATTCCCGGCTGACCACTCTGTGTGCGTATGCGGAGCTGGCGGACAGGAGGAGAGGGCATGCCTGGCTCTGGAGCATACGCTGTGCTTCCTGCCGGTTTGCAGGCTTGCTTTAACAGTTGGTCATTCCTTAAAGCCTCATCTCCCTGCAGAAGTGGAGAGAGCCTGGGATGCCTTGGAGGGGCAAAGAGACGCAATCGAGTTTGACAGGATTTGCACCACAAATTAAGTGCTGAATGTTCACGTTTGACACTCCAGTTCCATGGAGCTTTTGGGTAGCCCTTCACAGAGAAATCTGTCAGAAACCCAAGCATCCAGAAAGCAGGGGGAAAGCCATTCTGCCACCTCCTGTTTTTCACTTCTCAGAGGATGCAAAACACCAAATTGGTGCTGCATGGCCTTGTCAGCTCTAGTGTGCTGGGAAGGAAGGTACTGTCATGGCAGGGAGCTTGCACAGTGCCCTCCCTCCACCCCCCATTCCACACCTCCGTGCTTGGTGTTTCATTTTAGATGTAATGGGGATATGGTGGCAGCACCACCATTCTTCTTGATTGATTAAAAGTAAAAGTATGAACCAAACTCATTTAATTATGTTGAGCCAGGAATGTTCTTGTCAAAAGAGTAACAGAAGCTTGGTTTCATATCATAGATTTCCCATTTCCAATGGTAGATGTATTTTCTCCATCTGTCCTGTGTGGTTATGGATTATTGCTGTATGTGCTGTCTGGAGCAATGCTGCCTTCCAGCCTATCAGAAGTGCTCTACTCCATTGTTGTATTGCTTCCTAGAGCCTGGAAAAGACTTCACCTTTTTGTGACTTGGGTACAGAAATACATAGCAGTAGGTTGTCCTATATTGAGAGCTGGGCAAGCAGTTCTGAAAAGCTGTTCCTTTGATGGAAGTCATCCCTGAATGGGCAACAGCCTTGTGCCAGTCTCAATACAGCACAACCTCCCACAATAGCATCCTGTCATTAGAGCTGAATTCCTTCCCTGTGGCCTGTGTTTACTGTCAACATACAGAACATTCCTGCTGATGTGGCAGCATCAAAAGACAACTCCTGAGCTTCTGTGGTTCTAGGATTTGTCCAGTGTCTTTCTCAAACTCTTGGTTCCTCCTGCTCAGAGACTACTCTTGTCCTGCTGTATGGTTCTTCAGCCATTCCACATCCTGCTTAGAGGTAAGCAAATTATCTGTGGAGATATGGGGTCTTGCAGAAGCCTCTGATGGGTAGCCTTTCCATGTATCTCTGTGAGGTGTGTGTTTTAAGCCATGCTGATTTACCTCCATAAGTAGCCATCAAGTGTACACTGTTGCATTTATTCCTCTCTGCCCTTCAACAAATGTTATCCCCAGGGTCATATTCTAGCTTGCAACCTATCTCTTGGAGTATTTATTGCATTCAGCCTGCATCTACGCCTCGGGGTATGGTTTGTGCTCCTTGCATCAGTCTCTCTGCTTTTTCTCCTGCTTTCCCTCAATACCACACGCCCAAGCAGCACAAAGAACTCTTGGGGTGAGGGGACACTACCCCAATTCACAGCCAGGCAAAAGGAGTCAGGCAGTCAGATGAACTGCTGGGACAGCTGCTGAGGTGGGTGGAGAGGTCAGAGGCTGTCCCTGCTCCCCTTCCCCTGCCAGAGGTTACCCTCAGTTCAGGGTGCCAGTGTGGCCGCCTGCATTCTTGTTCTTTAGCCTGATCCTCTCAGAGTGACCTATGGTAGAAAAGAAATTGCTCTTTCCCATTAACCTGGATCTTTTTGCCAGAACAGTGTTTGAGAGAGAGCTCTTACACCAGCAGTTCCACTGGCAAGTCTGAGGGGGAGGCAGAGGGATGAGGAGTGAGAGGGATACTTCTCTGCACCTCTGGGAGCAACCAGCCACAGGAGCAGCTATGGCCTCAGCAGGAGTGACTACCCCTCTTCTCCCAGCAGGTACAGACTCCAGAGCCCAGCATTCAAACTCACATACACATTTTTCAGTGGCAGGCCGGACTTTGACGAAGTAAGTTTTAGCTTTCTGACTTTAGGCTGATTTATCTCAGCTGGTTTTTATGGAGTCAGAGAATCAGCCTGCAACCCTTGAAAGGCCTGTGCACCAGAGGTTGGAAACCCCTACTCCACTAGGCAAAATCATCTTCATGTTTATGTGAGTGTGTGCAGCAGCTTCTCCCTCATGTTGTCATTTTTGAACCGGAGAGAGCTGGTGTGGGCATTCGCAGAAGGCAAGGAAAGCAGGTCGGATGAGTACTGTCGAAGCAAATTCAGGCTTATTATTCAAACAGATGTTCATGAATATATTTTGCCATACTTGCAGAGTTTTAATTGTAATCTGACTTGATGGGCACATGAGTTTAAAAGTAGAAGACTGAATTTATGGAAGGAGAGATGATTTGGAAGTTGAACTACCAAGCCAGAGAGTGGGAGTTCATGTCTGGCTCTGCTCAAGCATAGGCACATCAACTGGGCTTATTGCTCCTTGCCTCCCCTGCATCCCAGGGATGCTCAGATCCTGCTGGGAGAACATGTCAGCATCCTGAGCAGGACTGTTGGTGTGCTGAATTGTCTGTTCATTCATAATTGTTGTTTTCTTTGCTTTACACTGTTGGCAAATATAGTGGAGATTTGCCACTTTTTTATCCTCCTGCCTTGTCACTCCCCTGCCCCCAAGTCAAGGGCTCCCCTTCTTAACTCTTCTGCTTTCTCAGCTTCCATGGGAAGCTGTCAAAACCTTTCTTGGTAGCACTTCTCCTGTGAAACCAGGTCTCTGTGAACTTTTGGTGATACAATGACTTCACTGCCTGGTGAACAAGAGGAGAATCTGGGAAAGAAGCCAAAGCATGATTCTACTACAGTGATTATTATTATTTCCATTAGCAACTATGGCAGGAAAAGTTATGATAAACAAGGGAGAGATAAGTGCAATTTGTAGGTGTTTAAGCCCTTCTGTGCATTTTTTAAAAAATTGTTTATTTTTTCTCCCTGAATACAAGCACTGATTTAAAGCTAGGAACGAATTACTTCATTTTCACCCAGAGCCTGGTGATATTGGGGGTGCCCACATGTGGGGCAGCGCAGCCTATTCATTCTCACACAGTACCTATCACACAGCAGGTAGCAGCCCTGACTGCAGATGAGATGTCCTCTCCTCTGACAGCATGTGGAGGGTCGGAGAGGCATCAGCACCTCCCTGAGGGGGACAGTCCCCTCCAAGAGTTGTGCTGGCTGCCCGTGCAGCTTCCTCACCCAGGAGGTGCGTGGCAGCGCTCACCTCAGCTGGCACCGTGGTTCATCTGGCATGGACCCAGCTGGCTGCAGGTGAAGGCAGCCTCCTGAGGATGGTCTCAGGTGGAGGATTTGGACAGAAACAAGCCTGAGAGTGCAGAAAAGAGCGTAGGAGAGAGGTTGTTTTGTGATGGTGACTGCTAGCATAACTGTGCTGAGGCAGCTGTTAACAACAGTGATGCTTAAAGAGAAAGTTTTACCCCTTATGGTAAACGACGTGGTAGCACAGACTCTAGAGATGGAAACCTCCTGCTCAGCCTCCTGCAGAGCTGTAAGGCAGCAGCTGGTAAGAGAGCCATGGCTCCAAAAATACTTGTGGAAAATGCAACACCTCTGCACATGCTGCCTGGTCCCTTGGTTCCCCCTCTGGGCAAACAAAAAGGAGCACAAAAAAGTAAGTAAAATTGAGGGCTCAGCCTTTTCCAGCTCTTGGGAACCACAAGTAGGTTTCTCTGAGTTTTAAGGAGACCTGGGGAGAGCAGTGAGTACCTCCTCTTGGCTTCAAGAGAAAAGAAAGAGTTTGGGGAGACTTCTTTATGCAGAGTAGCATTGATCTGAGATTTTAATAATGCAGTGGACTTGTAAGTGTTCCAAACGGTGAGATTTTTCAATTAATTTTTAATCCATGGTTTAACATTAAAGATTAACATGTGTTTCAAATTTCAGAAAGGGAATTCACCCCTGAAAGGCTAAGACTTTCTTCAGTGGCTTCTTAAGGTTTTGTTCTATTTTACCTTTTTTTTCCTTTTTCTCCCTGCTGGATGCATAAAATGTAAAAAATAAATTTAAAAAACCCCAAACCAACAAAAAAAATCCCAACAAACAGCAAACAAAAAAACGCCCAAAAACAAAGGAAAGGGAAAACCCAACACACAGGCTGTAGTTGGGGAATTTTCAACTTGTTGTTAAACCAGTGTCCAGTCGGGCTCTTTCATATTAATGCTGCTCTGTGTGCTTTTAGACTTGGCAGGAGAAACAACATCTGTGAAAAACTGAGCCAGCTGTGCTGAAAAAAAATGTTAGTTCAGAGCAGTTGTGTACTTTGCTGCTTGGACATAAGCAACTTCTTGCATCTGTTACAGAGAGAAAATTTGCAAAATGTTTTCCTGAGACTTTTACTCTAAAAGACAAGGGAAGCTTGTAGCAGTTTTACGTTTGCAAAAGTTAGCAGCTGTTGTAAAAGGGAATTCAGGACATCATGGGAAGGGAAGAAGAGAGGGCAAGCATAAAATCAGATGGCACTGTGAGGCTTGGTCATCCAGGGTTAACTCTCAGATCTTGGCATCAGAAAATAAGGTGGTAAGGAGGGAGATGCATTGTCAGGTACAGTAGCAGCAGCATCTGCATTCCCAAAGTCTCCTTTCTGCATTGCAAGCATGTTATGATTGTACTCTGTGTTTTTTGAAAAGCTGCTCAAGGGGTTTGGAGCATTTTATAAGCATTTGGTAGTTCCTTGAGGATGCCTGCTGTGTGCCTCCCAGCCTGGAATGCTTTGGGCCAGGGCTGCTTGCAGAAAATGTTTGCTCATAGAATCATGTTGGCCTCCAATGGAGCTGAACATAGTGAACTTTCTTGGTTATTCTTTTTTCTCCTTGATAAGATGTGTGTGTGTGTGTTAATTTGAAATCAATACTAATACTTAGTACAGTGGTGGAGAGAGTGATTAATAGGCAGAGCAAGGCCCATGAATCAGGTTCTAAAGTCCTGTTCCTGTCTCACCATTGACCTGCTGCATGGTGTTTGGGTGAGTTATATCCTCGCTCCATTTTGGTTTGCCTCCCTGCAAAATGGAGACTCTGCATTCCTTCCTGGCATATTTTAGAGCTACCAGTGCAACTTTCTGCATTTGAGTTTTTCAGCATGATGCTGTGTACACGACTCGAGTGCCGGAGGGCTGGCACTGGCTGGAGGGGAAAGTGCACAGCATTTGGGAAAAATCAGGCTCAGTGATCTTGGCCTGGATGCTTAGAGCTGCAGATGCTTCAGCTCTGGGTACACGATGAGCAGGGAGAGCCTCTCAGCTCTGGGATGTGTTTCTCTTTGCACCCCGTGCTGGCACATGCCAAAAGGACACACAGCAGATGGACAGCAGATTTGTATTAATCTGGCTGTGTACATTTCATCTGTTGGTCCTGTTTCCAATGTACAGTGTGGGAATGATTAGCCCAAATGACTGGAGTGTCAGGAGCTGATTTATAGTCAGCAACTCTTGCACGAGAGATTTGGGTTTTGGTGCAGGCAGGTTGGAAAGATTGCACTTCCAGAGGGCAGTGAGCATGGAGTGACTCTCCTTCAGGGAAAGGACTGCAAGATGTGTTGCTGTGGCTTTTGTGTGGAAGTCTCTGTGCCTGACACTCTCCCCTTGAGCCACATGGGCACCGTACTTCACATGGAAACATCTACAGCTCCAGCACTCTGGGTGTTCCCATGAGAAGGTTGTGATGGAGTTGTTTGTAGCTAAAGCAAGTAACAAACTGGACATTTATTGCAGGGAAGTCCTAATGTACTCTCTCTGTTTCATTTCACATCATAGTGAGAGATCAGGTCTTGTAATGGAAGGACCAAAAATCAGGGTAAATTTCCACTGGGAAAAGAGACTATTCACATGATGTTGAAAGGCCATAGCATATTAAGTATGCATGTGTGTATTCACTGCACTGGTACTGCATAAAATTATTCAAAGTCAGAATTTATGTAATATCTAAATATATGGCAAAAGTTGAAATGGATTGAAATAAAGTGTTCTTACCTTATTGAACTCAAGTGTGCCAATATTACAATAATTAAATGGGGAAGTCAAAGCAATTCATTTTGTCTTCACTCACTGAAAATGTCATCAAAGTTGATAGTCTTACAACCTATTTTGATTTTAATGAAAACTCTTCTTTTCCCAGTGGAAAATTGTCCTTTTACAACCTCTTTTTTAGACAGCTCAACTCATAATCTGAAACATTCAATTACTGACCTGACATTTGCCAGAGCAAAAGACAAATTTGGGTTTTCCTTTCTTTCCAATTTAAATGAAAAAGAGCCTGCTTTTTTTTTTTGTTTCCTTTCTGTTTGCTTGTTTTTAATGATTTTAATAATTTTAAATCCAAAGTAGTTTGAGATTAATGAAGTTTAAGATATGGAAGTCTAATGTCTTTGCTTATGCCCATGTAAACTAGTTGCAATCCGACTACTTTGAGAGACTTTGCTTTAATCAGTTTTGTTTGGAGACAGGGAAGTTTCACGGTGATTTTCCACATTCGTAAGCCTTAAAGGCTCTCTCTCCTATGAACAAGCTACAGGAGGTTTTTTTTAAACACCAGTTTGGCAAGATACTTAAACATGTGCCTAATTTTTAAACATACATTTTTAAATATATTTCCACTGACTTAACCTGCCTTTAGTTGGATTTCTAGGACATATCAAATGCACCCAGGCATCAGTGTCTGGCTGAGCAGCCCTGGCTCCAGGTGGGCTCCTGCTGCCATGCAGGTGGCAGCTTTGGTGAAGCAGGCCTCAGTCAGGTCACAGAGAAGGAAAACTGTTAAGGGAGCTCAAAGTTGTGGTGAACAACAAACTTTGGCCAAGTATCCTTCCACTTGCAAAGCTTGTGCACTCCACAGAATGAGAGCATTTCATACACAAGACACAAAACGGGTGTGGAAAGCAGATAGCCAATTTGTTGGCATTGCCTCAGCCAAAACTTACGGTTGGCTGGACCAGATCCTTTAAGAATTTGATACTCATCCTGGTGACAGTCCCTCTGACCTCAAGGAAAATGGGATCAGTCTATTAATGAGAACTTTTCCTCTCAGAAAGGGCTTGGGAGGTTGATTCCTTGGAGGTTGCTTTTATTTTAATATATTTAAATATTTAAAAT
>VXBC01004293.1:122229-137920 GCA_013399945.1 Ploceus nigricollis
TTAAAATTATATTATTCAAGTATTTAAAATGAATTAATTTTATTTTGTTTTGTCTTAGGCATCCCTTTGTTAAGGGGTGACCCCACCATAATCCCCCACAGGCCAACAAAAGCAACCATGGGTTGATGATGGTGATGGAATATCCCAGTAACAAGGGAAGACAGGTGAGGTGGCCCCAGGAAGCATTTGGAGGAGCTCCCCTGCATTTGGCTTGGAGAAGCGAAGCCATTTCTTGGAAGTTATTTCCAATCCCCAAACCCCACTGCCCACAGTCCCCTGAATTTCCTAAACCCCAATCCCATCTCTCATTTTACTACTGCAGCCCCCAGTCCTCTCCCTAAAACTCTCCTTCCCGAAGCTGTCCTCATCCCCTCTCCAACCTGAACTACGTCTGGCCCAGCTTAACCCCACCCTTGCAGGGAACTTCCTTGAGGACTCCAGATGATGTCAGTGGTGTCTGCAGGGAGGGAGACAAGATGCAGCATCCAGCAAGTCCTTGGATTTTCACCTAGCCTGTGTTTAATAGGGCAAGCCCTGTGCCTTTTTTGTTCATCATCCTCTGCTCTTCCTCCTTTTGGAGGAGGGTGGACATAGCTCTTGATGCTTTGGGTAAAAGCAGTTGGTTGAACCATAGGTTGGGATGTTTGCACTGGAGTTTGACCTAAGGATGGTTGTCTGGCAGCTGCACTCCACGCTGCTGCCTTTCCCCACCACACAAGTTGTATATTCCAGCCTGCCCACCCATTCATCTTGCCTTCCCCTGTGCCAACTCCCTTCACTGGACTTTAATCTTATTACTTATGGGCTCTGTCCTTCCCACTCAATATACCATTGAATATATTTAAACCTTGAGTTGTTTTCCCTTATTAAGCAGTTTATCACTGTTGCAATCTTTTTGCATTTTTTTTTAAGCCAGGAGAGAAGGAAGAAATTTATTCTTTTGACCATAAATCATTTACAAAGCTGCTGGGCTGTTAATGCATTTTTTATGTCTCGGCAAACAGAAAATAGAAGTGAGTGTCTTAGTAAAGCTTTGCCAGCCTGTTTTAATTTCAGCTTCCTAACCCTGACTCTCCGTTCCCCAGTCTTGGGAGCAGGTACATTTCTCTTGTAGAGGCACCAGTGGATACCTTCTCCCCAAGGAGACAACGTTGCTGTGTCAGCAGTGTCACGTGCTGTTGCCTGCACTTGGCACTGCTCCGCAGCGTGACACATCTCTGCTGACTGGGCTGTGCTGGGAGAATACTAGCAAAGAAATGGGATCAGGGAGGGTGGGAACTCAAGCCTATTTCTGCTTTTAGATCCTGGCAAGAGCTCTAATTAGCTGCCCACTCTGGGGTAAGCATGCTACACGCAGCTCTCAATTCATCCCATACAGCCTCAACCTGTCCTTTTCTTGCGTGGGCTCAGGTGTGGTTACAGATACCCACAGGGATGCTTGAGGATGCTTTCAGAGACAAGGGCTGGCCATGGTGGAGCTTCCCAAATGTTAAGAGCTGGCTTCAGTGAGGTTTTGCAACCTGCTTCAGGAAAATAAGGCCAATGCATACCTTCACTGCTCTATGTCAGCTCTGTGCATTTTCCCTCTTTCAGGAAACATAGATACCAATCTTTGTGTAAAAAGTGAATTTTCATTTCTGGTGTGCTGTGACAAGCAGTAAGATAATTAAGAGGAGGGATGTGAGAGGTTTATGTTGGCATCCCAGCTAGATGAATGGGTAAGTCTGCAGCTCAGAGCTGTTGCTGCAGGCTTTTTGCAAACTCAAGCTGAGCTTCTTACCCTAAATGTACTTGTAGGAACATTTGATAAGCTTTCATGCCCAAGTCACTTCAGCTAAAGTAACTGGCTGTGGTCATTTAAAATGTTCCCATTCCTAGGCATCCATTACTGCGGGATGATGCCTCTGCTGTAGCAGTGAGCAGAACAGGACAGTGTGTCTGCAATGCAGCTTTCTCCTCTCATAGCAAAGGAAGTTAGAATGTCCCCACACCTTCCTCAGCATGTTATGCTGCTTAATGCCTAGCTGTGAGGTAGAGGGACTGCTTATTTTCAGCTTTGGCTGGCTTTGGGGCAATAACCTTGTGTTGAGCAACAAGGCAAACAGCAGAGGAAGAGAACATCTTAAGTTACTGCAGCAGGATTCCCCAGAGCTGATCTATCACAGGAGTAGGGGGATGAAGGAAAAGGAACTGTGTTTTCCAGTCTTAGTTTTGTAAAAGACAAAGCATAGGGAAAAAACTTTCTGTGCCCAGTTAAACTTATGCTTTTCTCCTTGTCTGTGCCTGCTATTTGGAAAATAGTGTTTCAGGCATCTCTGAAGGACCTGAGGAGAGGGAAATGACCGGCATTCTGTTGCAAGGACACACCACTCTGTTTGTACCTTGGGTATCCTGCCTTGTGTGGCCTTCAGCTATCTTCTGTAGACAGATCGCCTGCTCCTGATTTGCCCACCTGAGTCCCAGGGTATGAGTCATTGATGACTCTGATTCTAAGCACAGCCAGGGATGGACAAAATTGACACCAAATGGTCCTACAGAGTGGGCTGAATTAGCCTTACCCACCCCTCCACTCTCAATTTAGGGGAGAAATGAGTGAGCTCTTCAGTTCCTGTTCCCCCCTGAGTCCCCTCTGGCCTTGCTCATCTGCTACAGCAAAAAAACCCCAACCTCCGAAGAGCAGCTGCTCCTTGAGTCCTCTGCAAATGCTGTGAATTCAAGGACTGCCAGCTCAGATCGCAGCAGTTTCTGTTTCCAGCCAGTGCCGCATGCATCGGAGGGAAGTGTTAAACTTCCCATAATGTACTTAATAGTGCAACACTATACCATGGAAAGAGGATTAATGCATGCCCAGAGCACAGCCATTGATTAGTTTCATCCTAGCTAATGTCATTGTAGACGCTATTTTTGTTCCTATCAATGTTCCTTTGTATTTTTGTAATCTTGCTATAATACAATGCAGTTGTTTTTCTGCCTCTAACTTGCACACATACTGCATTCAAGGCAGCAGAGATAGATGCAAGGCATCCATCCCAGCTTGCTGGAGCTGCAAAGGTGGCAGCTCTCCTGGCAGCTTCAGCAAGGCTTGATAGAAGCACATAAGAGAAGCTTGTACTGGGATCACAGCAGGAGTCCAGAACTGGGAAGGACCATTTGGGTCATCGGCTCCATGAGGCTGCATCTCTAAACCAGATTTAGGTTCTTGTTCCCATTTAGCACATGCCAACAAGCTGCTCTAACACTATATTCCTCTCACTGTTCAAAAACTTCTGCATTTCAAGTCTGTGACTAATTCAACAGAAGCATTAAGATCTATTGGAAAAGCACAGTTCAGGTGCTCAGGGAGCTTACCATCACGTGAACTCTGCTACCTGGAGAGCACAGCCCCTCTCGATTTCCCTAGCAGGTTTGATACTCAGCAGTTCAGCAAATCAAACTCTTGAGGTCTAAACCTGAGCACATGAGGATCTCACACTAATGGGGACCCTCTGAAGATACCTGAAGCTGTCTGGCTTGCTCAGCAGGATCCAGGGAGCCTGTGCCAGAAACAGGGAAGGAATCAAATTCCTCAGTATGTCATGAGAGCCCTTTTCCTACCCCTGCAAGAGCTAATCCAGCTTCTCTGACAAGGACATGGAAGGGAACTGACACCATTCTGGAAGTATGTGTAGCTGAAAGCTTTTCTGCCTTTTTTTTTTGGTCATAGAGTCTATTCTTCATCCTGACTGGGGAGGTCAGCACAGGGAGATATGCTCTATGTCATCCCAATCAGTCAGTTGTTTGAAATCTTCCTCCCAGCCTGCAGAGAAAGACTTACTTTCAAAAGAGAAGATGGCAGGGGTGGTAGTGACTGCTGCTCACCGGTCAGCAGCTGAGGCCAGAGTAGAGTGGGTCAGCAGGAATTTTCCTCTGTTAGTTTTCTGTCTAGTTCAGATGAGGTTATACATGGTAAGGAAGAAGAGTGAGTGTGATCAGCACAGTTTCAGAGGTACTGAACAGCTAGTCCAGTTCTTGGCAAGAAACACTGCAGGGCTCAACTTCAAGACCCTGACACTGTGTTTTCTCCCTGGATTAGTGTCTGCTGGCCTGTGTATCCTACAGGTTGGGCAGCAATCCTGAGATAACTCTTACTAGAGTAAAATGGGTCTTTTCACTTGGGAGGCTCTATGCTGGGGGGATGACTTGATACCACCAGCTGTGTCTGATGGTTTCTCCAGGGATAAAGGTGCCTATTGACCTGCATTTAACAGGATTACTAATACTGGAAAAAAAGTTAGCATCAGTATAGTTTTAATACCTGTTTTACAGACACCTTGCTCTAAACCATGCTAGATGGGATGGTTTTCCTGCTGTTTGTTCCAGTCTGTCCTGCAGAGCCAGCAAAGATAGGAAGGAAAGTGTTGGAAATTATTTTGCCTTATACACTGTTCCATTGTCCCCCACAGGTTACTATCCCACTATCCCATTGCTAGACCTGTCAGCCACTTCTATAACATGTGCCCTCAAACTGGGGCACAGAAGCAATCCCCCTACGAATGTCTGGAGCAAACTTTGCCCTCTTGCTGTGAGTTGGCAGGGGGGCTATTGTTTGCTGGAGCCCTTCCTTCCTCACTCCATTACTCCCACTATTATTGTTCCAAGGAGGTTTCTATCAAGCATCCCTCCCAGGAAAATTTGTGCTAGGGCACCTTGGACCCAGGATGCAGTCTACTACGACAGTGTGAATCTGTCCCAAATGCCTGCCCTGCAGAATTACTTTGGAATCTGGAAGTTTTTCTACGGTAGAATTTCTTTAGTGAACTGGAAATAGTCTAGCTGGGTATAAATTCAGATGTGTGCTCCATTGCAGTGCTTGGTGATGTTGGTTCCCCAAGCAGGGTGGAGTCTACTGCAGGCTGCCTCCAGACACTAGGCTGGGTGAATACTGTGTTTGGTTAGATAGACTCTGAGCTAGCAAGCGTACCACGTCCAGAATGAAGCAGGATGCACAGTCCCTGGTGAGAATGGGCAAGACCAGTATTCAAGCATCTTGTTGAGCAGCCAGTTTGGATGCTGTCATATCATGCTGGATAACTTCAATGTTTTCTGTGATTGCAACTGAAAGCTGGGCTCCTTCAGGGGCTTTTGAGTGTTTGCTGCAGAGGCAGGTCCTATGGCAGGTGTACCGCCTGCATCTATTCCTGTCTCCTCCTGCTGTGAGTCACTCCTTCCTGGGTTGTAGGTTTTGCTGCTGCTCAGTGTATTGGGTTGGAAGTGTACCTCAGCTCATTTGGGGTGGGAGACATTTCTTTAGCACAGGGGTTAGCTTTGGTCCCAGACTCAGAGATGTGAGGCAGGCAAAAGGCACAGCAACTTGTATTTTCCTTTCATCTCAGGAAAAAGACTGCTCTGCAGTTTCTCCCTCCATTGCCTGCGGTTGCCAGATGGAACACTGTGCTTCTACCCTATTCTTAAAACTTCTGTGTGGCCTCATCTTTGCCTCTCTAACAAGGGACCCAAAATGTCATGCTGCCAAAGGTATCTTCCCCAGCATGTGGCAACAGGATTGCTAATTGTGCTGGGACAGGCAGGAGCCATTCCAGCCATTCCCTGGGTTTCAGATGCAAGCTGAATCAGCTTGAAGCTTTATTCTCATTTTCCCCACAGTGACACACATTCCTGCACATTTTCCCTTGAGGTCTGGAGATGCAGAATGCACATAGCTGATTTCTTACATCCCTTTCACACCTTCTTCCTTCCTTCCTCCCCTGGCCATTTGCTTCCCTGGCTTGCCAGCACTGCAGAGTGAACCTGTACTCTGGTCTCTACCTTTGGGTATAGGAGTTTGCTGCTAGCAAGTGCCAAAAGCTGCTGATTCTGCTGGTGATCTCTGGAAGAAAGGTGTGGCAGTGAGTGGGAGCTGGGAACGTTTTTCTACCAACTTAGAATGAGTCAAAGTGCTTAGATTTGCCCATGTCTTTCAGCTTCACTGTATCTGGTGTATTCTGAAAGCTCTGTGAAGCTTGCAACCCCTCTAGGGCAGCTAGAAAATGTGGCAGCATCTGACTCCTCCTTACACCCACCAGGGAGGGCAGTGCATGCTGTGGGACTGTCCTATGTGCTTGTGTCATGATGTATAAATTACCTACAGAGACTCCTTCATGCATACCAGGGAGGGAGCTGAGGTGCTACTTGGAAAAGCAGCAGCAGCGAGCCATCAAAAATGAAATCAGTTCTGTTGCCAGAATAATTACTTGATCCTAAAAATGTGAAGAAATTCTGAAAGAGCCTCTGCAGCCAAAACATTCTTCTGCTGACTGGTTTGCTGATAGGGGACAGAAAAATGGAGCATCCCTTCTAATTAGTGATGGGAGCTTGCTGCCTCAGGATCAAAGGAGAACGCTGTTTGCTGAATCAAGCTAAGATCAAAGTGTCCTACGTACAGGAAGGGCCCATTCCTCTTTCTGCTGACAGTGGTGTATCCTGCTCATCCTCTGGGCATGCTGCTTACAGGGCTGCTTAATTACTAAGTAAGGAGACTGCAGTCACAAGAGAGGGTGTAATGGCCATTGTAATCCAATTCTGAGAGATGATTTGGTGGTGATCGATTCTTTGTCTCTCTGAAGTCATTAAACTTCTGAATGCTTAGAAAATACCTGGATTGTGTAACTTTGCAGAAGGAGACTTCTTACAATATCCTTTATTTGATTTTTCTGACCTCTTATATGTAATTTGACTTAGTAGGCTGTACGTGTGTGCATATATCTATATTTGCATTTATATCTACTTCAGGGAATTGAAGTCCTCATTCCTTAGGCTGCATTGAAAAATCCTTATCCCAATAGATATGCTAAATTTGAAATCTCTTTTTCCCCTCTCTCCTCTGCCTCCCTCCTCTCGCATTAATACAAACCCACATTTTTGCAATGCCTAATTTTGAAATGTTTAAACACAAATAATTTGGTTGAGTTTTCCTAGTAGGTGTCACCCTGAGCATACAGGTTTTTAAGTGTATGTGACTTTGTGTGCATCCATCTGTGTGTTGGGCCATGACTGTTAGTGTGGAAGAATGCAGTCACAAAGATCCTTGCATAGATGGACAAGTGCATGTGTAAATGTTACATTTTCTAGTAATCTTGAGATGGTGCAGCTTCTGAAGAGGGTTTGGTCTTTGCTCTTTAGGCTATCTCACTGGGAAAGGAGTCCTGTTATAGTACTGCATGCCCAGTGCTGTGCTAGCACACCACCCTACCTCCCTGTTCATGCTGCTGGAAGAGGACTTTGCCTGTGTTTCCTCTTGCCTTGTTCAGTCTTCCTTGTCAGAAGCGGCTGTGTGTGTTTTCCCCAGCTGTACCACTCAGCTTAACAAAGTGAGTCTTTAAGTGCCACCTGCCTTGTACACCAAAAGAGCCAAAAAAGGGCCAAAGAGCAGTTGGCATGCCCTGGGCTGCCTGAGGTAAAGGCAAGCCTGAGGAGCTGGCTTGCCTGGTGGTTTCACAAGGCAGAGATAGGACAGTGTGGTGTGTGCAGGGGTGCTCATCTTGCAGCCAGGTTCAAAGCAGCTCCCCTTGACAAGAGAAATGAATGGAGACCTCAGCTCCTCCTTAGTGCTTCCCTGCTCTGTGGCATTCAAATTAAAAGGGGTGCTGTGTTGTCTTGAAAGGAAAAGGAGATAATGTGGGCTGTAGGGTGTTGCAGCATAAGAGTGGGGTACTGGCAGGGAAAAGGAAATATGTGTTTTCTTTCATTTTTAAAATTGCTCATGAGTACATTGGGAAGTTTTCAAATGTGGCAAAAAATATTTTTACGGTGAATAAATTATGCATGTTCTATTTTAGTGTTTTTATTATTCTTCAGGATGTTTACAATCAACTAATAATAAATATTAGGAATAGGAAGAGGGTGATTAGACATGGAAATCTCATCATCTTGATGACTGAGTGATTGATGTAACTAATCCTGCAGAGCAAACTGCAAAGTCTAACTTTTCCAGTAAATTGGAACACTCACGCTTAAGTATTATTTTTCTGAATGACATGAATTTGAATGTGTGGGTTTTTCATGGAACGGAAAGTGGAAGGGATAAGGGATGAGGCTGAAAAACACATAGTGCTGTTCCAAATTGGACGAGTAGTTTCTTTTCCTCTCATGGAGAGGATCTCATTAAATCTATGCTGAACATAACAGAAGAACTTCCTGCACCATGTTGGAGAGAGAGGTCAATCCAATAGATGTTCAAATCATTGTGACTCCCTGCACACTGGTTAGCACATGGGTGATGCTAGACTGGATGAGTAGTCATGGCAAGACAGCCTTCAAATTTCAGCCTTGTCTGTCTGCAGAAAAGACAATTCCTTGTTGGAGTCGCATTCAGCAAGAGAGATCTCCAAAGTTGATATGCATCACTTCAGGGCTTTGGGCTACCGCCACTGCCTGGCCAGCCATAAGAAAATGAGAAGTCCAAATCCATTCCCAGCCTGTTGCCCATAGACACAGCTGGAAGGCAGATGCCTTGTGAAAAAGGTGATGCTTATTACTGGCTTTTCAAGTTATTTACTTCTGCTTGGTACTGACAGACTTGCATAGGAGATTGATGGATTAAGCTTCCACCAGCTGTTTCTCATCCAGCCACCTAATTCTCTGAGATGTTAGCCCTGCAGATTAACTGTTTTCCTAGAAGTTTCCAAAACATTCCATATTTTTAAGTATGACCCAAGACAACGAGGAAAGTCAGACTCAGGGTGCTTTTTTCCCACAAAGTAAGAAACTTGTGAACTTCACTTGAAGAGGTTAAAGTGAAATTTTGTCTGACTGTGTTCTGAAGCATTTCTGAGCCTCCCTGAACTACCTGGGGCTTTAAAGGTAGGCGATGTGGAGGAAGGAATGGAAGCTTGGAGGAGGTGGCTGAGTATTTGCCAAGTCCTGGAGTACTGCAACTCTGGAGCAGTCAGTTCAAACACCAGAACACATGGAAGGCTGTGCAGGTGCTAGAATCTTTGGATTTGTAGCAACTGAAGCTCAGCATTTCCAAGCTCTGGTGCTGCATTTCTATGTTAGGCAGTCTGGGAAGGATCTCAGCAGACAAGCATGTGGGGACACTCACCTTTTCCTCAGACATCGGCCTGTTCGGTATCTTGGTAGTTCAGACAGAAAACTATTCTCATGTTCACCTTCAGCAAACCACTGTCTCTTGGCAGAAAATAGGAACTTTGCAGGCAGCCCTTCCTGGATTCAGCAAGAGAATAGGGTGGTCTGCAGACAGCACCTGGATGTTAGCAGTATTCTGCTGTTGCCTTGGAGCTTGAAAACTCCTTGCCTTCTTCTCCAGCACCCTCCCACATGCTTTGAACAAGAAAATGGTGAGCTATCATATAGAGACATAGCTTTCTGTAGTCAATATTTTGATTTTGTGGAGAAAAATGGTTTAAAGCATTTCAGTGCTACTCAAAGTGGCAGTGGAGACCCCTTGGTTAGTTTCATTTGACAAGATTTTGGTAATAAGAACAGAGGTATTTCCCTGTGTGACTTGCAGTCTTAAAATGGCAGCCTTGAGCTGCTGTACTGGGAAGCTGGGGCTTATCAGGCTTTTGTCTTTGTCCAGTGTATGTGGAATGCTAAGAAGTGAATGGTGGAAATTCAGGAAATAAATGAGACTTGATGAGATCCTCCATTAGGAATAGTAATTTTTCATCAGCTAAATAGAAATGACTGGATTGGAAAATATTTCAAAACTTTTAACCCTTTAAATTAAAAATTTTGTAAAAATACTTCTGGTCTTGCTTGCTGTACTTTATGAGGCATAGAAGTGGGAGGAGAACTGTGTTTCTTGGTTAATATTGCAGTTTCTTTTTCTCATTCCCTGATGTTGGGTATCATTAAGATTGATGGGTTTGAAAACATATCTCTGTCTCTTAGATATGGCTTGGTTGTTCTTACAGCCCTTTGCCTGTTGCCAAAAAAATCACTGCTGTTCTCAGAGGCTCTGAAACTAGAGTGCCCTCACTTAAAAGGACCACATATCTACATTTGTCTGTAAAAAACGTCTGCATGAGAACAGAGTGATGTGTGAGGAAGGAATATAATTCCTTTTAGACTGATGTAGTAGAGTACAGTTGTGTAGGAATGGGATACTGTGTTGTGACCTGCAAATGTATGGGGCCACCTGCAGTGCTTTGAACTGTGTGTCCTTCTCCTGAAATGCTTGAACCATGTGTCCTTCTCTTTCCAGGTCTGGTGTGTCCTCTGGAGGTGTCAGTCAGTTCAGGGAGTATCCAGGTTGCCCGAGGCCAGACAGCAGTGTTGCCCTGCACCTTCACCACGAACGCTGCTCTCACTAACCTTAATGTCATCTGGATGGTCATTCCTCTTTCTAATGCCAACCAACCTCAACAGGTAGGTCTTTTCTTACAGGAGCACGTATTTCCTTGGGGCTTTCCTGGTCCCCACCGTGTTCTGGATGTAGGCCCTCTACAATGCTGAGTCTACAGCTGTCCCAGAACTTCATTGTTCCTTTGCTGCTGAACATTCCCTCTGAATATTACATGATCTGTTTTCTTCAATGTTTTGTTAACAGATGCACGTTGTGTCCTTGGCTGGATGTGCAGCTGGGGCAAGTGTATGTGATACTGTGTTCCTGCCCTGGGCCTCTGGTGTTTGTGTGTTCAAAAGAGCACAGGAGATGTAATCCAGGTTTTGGTGCACTGGATGTGGAATTTGGAGGGCCTGGGAGTAGTGCAGCTTTAAACCTGTGAAATCTATGAAAAATGTCCTCTAACACATAACTTCTCATAGACTCATTGTCCCTTTTACTTCCCTTTTATTTTTGACTGTCTGTAGCTTTTGCAAGTCCATTCTTACGAATACTAGCAAATGAGAGTGTATAATGGTGGGCACAAGAATCATAACCTGAAATATGCTGGCCTGTTTTTTGCCCACATACTCTGACAACAGAAGAGTGCCATTTCTCTGAAATACATCTTGGGTCACGCTGCCCTGATCACATTTTGTATTCAGTGTGAGAACCTGCACTGAAGAATACTTGCTCCCCAGGGACTTGGTCTAAGCACAGTCTGACTGGCGGAGGCTGTGCAGGTTCAAAGGTTGCACTGCCTGTCATTCAGCTCATCCCAAAGATCTTCAGTAAGCAGTGTCAAATCATGCCAGGATCTTACTGATGGAGACTCAAAATGATACTGTCCACTGGGCAGATGCTTTTCATCAAAATATTCACTGACCTGCAGAGAGCCTCTGTCTCTGTATATTGATCCTGTCCAGATGGGTAATGACTATCATATGAAGGAGGCTGGTATTGCCAATCCAGCTACACCAGAAGACTTGGGTATCTTTCTGGTCTGTTACCTTTATGAACATTTTTACTGACGTAAAAGGGCCTACAGAGAGCGTTCCTGTTTTGGAAAAAACACCCGTGCTAGGATGTCTGTTGAGGTTTGGTTATTCAGAGATCCTTTAGTAACTGGTCCTTTTGGCTTTGGAAGCTCATGTTTTGCTTGCTGTTCTTCCTCCTTGCTCATGTCCTGTGGAGTGTTGTTTGAGCCTTCCTTTCTTTTCCAGGTTATTCTCTACCAAGGGGGTCAGATCTTTGGTGGTGCACCCCAGTTCTATGGGCGAGTGGGGTTTGCTGTGACAATGCCAACCACCAGTGCCTCCATCTTCATCAACAACACTCAGCTATCGGATACTGGCACCTACCAGTGTTTGGTCAACAATCTTCCTGACCGAGGTGTCAGGAATATTGGAGTCATTGGACTAACTGTCTTGGGTGTGTTTATTGGTATTTTTTTTTGTGGGGGGGAGGGTGTGGGTGGGCAAGGGGACCTCTGTGCATGATAGTTCATCATGAACAATATGGTACTGAGTGTATTTGAGCCCACAGACATCCTGTGGGGAGGAATGGGCTGCCTTGTGGGTACTGTGGGATTTTGTAGGGCACACAGACTTCATATGCAGGCAGTGTGTAATGAAGTTTTGAAATATGGTGGAGAGAAAGTTTTTCTGGTGGTATTGTGATATGGAGTTGCAAAGAAGCAGGAATAAAGTATGAGGGCATCCTGGAGGGCTGGATGGAGGGTAAGGGTTTTGGTGCATAGCAACAGGAGGAGAGAATGACTTTACATCTTTGCTTCCTTTCCATGAAAGCTGTTATTTCTGGATGCTCCCATTGATGCTAAATGCTCCAAAGTGCATGCCATTATAGGGATATGAAAGCAAAACCCAATCATAGTAAATTTTGTCTGCAGCTCTGTTAACTTTCACCATCCTTGCTGTCTCAAAGACAGAAATATTCACCTTTTTTTCAAGGGAGGGATCTAAGAGAACTGGGTCCTGTGGAAGTCAGCAGTAGTCTGTAACCCTGATGGGCTGGTGGGTCAGGAATCTTTGTGTGAATTGTCACCCCCCAAACCATAATGAGTTCTTGTCTGCTGTCTCGTTCTTGTCCCCTTGACAGCTCATGCCACTGTCCTTGCTTTCCCCAGCAGCACATGTCCAGAGTGAGCCTGCATTCCACAGTTTGGTCACATTTCCTGATTTGCTGTCACCTTCCCTTCTTCTCTCGCAGTTCCTCCTTCTGCCCCGCTTTGCAGAATCCAGGGGTCCCTGGATGTGGGCAGCGATATCACACTGACCTGCAGCTCGGAAGAAGGCATTCCCCGGCCAACATACCTCTGGGAGAAACTGGACAATGTCCCCAAGTTGCCCCCAACTGCCACACAAGGTGCTCATTCTGTTGATTATCCTCTTATTTCCCAGGTGGCAGCCTGGGCTGTCCCTTGTCTGAGCTGCCAGAGGTGGCATGGCTCATTGAGCGTCTCCCATCATTTGCATGGTCCCTTTATTGGAATGAAGATTCCTAAAGCCCACGGTGGACGGGGTACCCTCCAGAGGCCACTTAAATTTTTGTGGGTTTTTTGGTCCAGAAACATGTTCCCCATTGAAAAACAAGGATTAGGTTGAATGGAAGAGAGAGGGAGTGATTTCTACACGTTGGCATGTGGCTGGAAATTTCAGCTGTCAACTCACCTGCATTTTAAACCAAATGAAAGGCTTATAGAATGGAAGCAGGGAAAAGAGAGGCAGAATCACCCCAGGAAAATATGGCCAGCCTCCCACACTGATACCACAGTTCTCCAATAAATTACTGCCAGAGCTGCTTTTCAGATGTATGGAGAAGCAGGGCTCTGATCAAACTGGTGTTTCCCAGCCTCAAGTCCCACCCTTAGGTTTCCTTAGCCTAGGTGTCCTGATCAAATACTGATAGCTGTACTTTTGCCCTTTATCTTGCTGTATTTTAAGAATATGCCAGCTTTCAGTTTCGTATAATTCAGGAATGAAGAATATTGGCAGAGCAGGAGATGGGGAGCCCAGGGATAGGAGAGTAGGGGTTCTACAGAGTAAGATTGAATTCAACAAGTAGATCTGGGTATAGGTAATTTTGCATCTCTTTCTTCCCTGTTCTCGCACAACACTGAGAGTCCCAAGCTTTCATCTGCAGAAATTCCTCTATAAGAAGAGAAAGAAACATCTAGTGTAAGCTCCTTAAGGCCTAATCTTGTCTCTGTGCGTGTATGTGCATGCACAATGCTTCCATCTAAAGGTTATTTCCTAATTTATTTCTCTTAATAGTCTCACACCAAAATTCTCTATTTGTTGGCTTTGCCTTTTCATGGTTTTCCTCAAGCCGGGGAGGGATTTAAATCCTTCTTTTCTCTCTGACTAGACCAAGTCCAGGGCACTGTCACTCTCCGAAATATCAGCACTGTGTCCTCAGGTCTTTACCAATGTGTGGCTTCAAATGCCATTGGAACCAGCACTTGCCTTCTGGACCTGCAAGTCATTGCACGTAAGTATTTTGCCAGGGGAGGCTTGGCCACCTGCTTCTGTCTTGTGACAGTAAGGTGTGTAACCATGTTTGCTGTGAGCCACCACATGCCTCTCTATCAGAAGATAATCATGCCCTGGAATGGGACCATTGCCTTTCTCCCCTCCCAAGCCACGGCAGCTTCATGTGCTTACAGATGGCCACAGCCCATCCCTGATTTCTTCTCCATGCTCTGTTCAATCATCTCCACAGCTCACCCACGGAGTATCGGCCTGATTGCGGGAGCAGTGGCCACAGGTGCCGTTGTGCTCGTTGTTTGCATTGTGTTGGTGGCCGTAGCACTGTTCTACTGGAAGAATAAACACAAAGAAGAAGAAGAGGAGGAAATTCCCAATGAGATAAGGTAAGGGTCAGGGAAAGCTGGTGGTGGGGGACCTCCAAGCAAAAGCTGCGGCTGACAGGAGTGAAATGGGAAGCCTTATTTTTATTAATCCTGCGTGTGTTCCCTGGGGTCAGGGAAAGATGTCCATACATGTTCAGAAAATGGAGGGAGAAAATGAAGAATGGTAACAATACATTTTGTTTTCAGTATTGCCTATTATGCCTTTAAACCCTCTGCCAGCAAGAGGGATGGGACTTCATGTTGTTAGCTCTGTAGGAGAATGATGTGGTGGGAATTCTGACCCATAATGCCAGACAGTGATAGCTGAAAAGCTCTAGAGATATGACTGTGATACTCTCCAGTCACAGAGGTTACAGTCACAGTTATCACCGTCTGGCACTGCCTGACTTTCTTTGTAGACATATGAGCATGGGTCATTTGCCTCAGTGGCAAATGTGGCACATGGAGCACACAGGTAGGTCCTGCAGAGAGGGATGAGCAAACAGGCCAAGGAGCAATGCTGATTGACATTGGTGCTGTTCTTCTCCTTGAATCGATGGTGTTGACCCCAGCATGGTAGTTGGGGGGGGTGTCAGACAAGTGGCCCAGTGTCCTCCATATGCACTCACACCTTCTCCTTCCCAGGGAGGATGACCTGCCACCCAAATGCTCCTCTGCTGCAAAGACGTTCCACGCTGATGCGTCCTCATCAGAGAACGACACCCTCACCTCGTCCAACACCTACAACAGCCGCTACTGGAACGACCCCAAAGCCAACCACGCCACAGACTCCTTCACGCGCTTCAGCAACAGCAACGATGCTCACCAGCCCCCCTTCTCCCGCTCAGGGAGCACGAGCGCCCGCCCCGTCTATGCCAATGGCGGCCACCCATCCCCGGCTCCCCCTAAGACACTGGTGGTGACGGCCAGCACGGCGCCGTCGCCTCAGGAGGTGATCCGGAGCAACGGTTCGGTCAGCAGGAAGCCACGGCTGCCGCACACCCGTTCCTATGCAGTCAGCCAGGCCACGCTGGAGCGGATCGGGGCTGTCCCCGTCATGGTGCCCGCCCAGAGCCGGGCTGGCTCCCTGGTGTAGGACTGTGTTGGCGGCTGAGAGCTGAGCAAGGGGCCTCTCATCCCCTGGGGTGGGGTGAAGAGACCCTACTCCTTCCTGAAAGGCAGCGAGGCAGTGGGGGGGTCACACACTTCCCTCTCCACCTGCCCTCCCCTCTCGAGGCTGCTGCCAGCTGGTGGGACAGCCCTGGCCAAGCCGCTTTCCCCCCAGCTGCTGGAGCTCCTCGTGCCAATGGACGCCACAGATGTGCCAAGGCCAGAGGAGCAGGGAGGTCGGGATGTGCTCCCAGGCTGCTGGGCCCCAGCTGGGGCATGCACTTGGGCCTGACCCTGGGGGGAACTTCTGCTTTTATTTCCTGTTGGTTTCGTTGGGGACTGATTCCATCCATTTGGGTCTTTCAGGGAGGTTCGGGAGATATATA
>VXBC01004293.1:137941-150047 GCA_013399945.1 Ploceus nigricollis
TATATATATATTATTTTTTTCCATTGTTGTTGCTGTTTTGTTTCCAAGAGGATGACAACCTGTGTTGGGGCAGGGAAGGCTGCACAGCCCCAGCTTCCCATGGCCCTGGCTCCGCTGTTGGATTAGGGAGTACTGTGCACTGGGGCTGGGCTTGGGGAGGCATGGGACAGGCTGGAGGGGCGAGATGAAGGCACAGCCACCAGCCCAGGCAAGGGGATGGTTGGGTGAGGGTGTGGGCCAGGAAGCATTTGTCTTTATTTTTTGCAGTTCTTCCCCCCACCTCAGCACACACAGACACACACAGGCACACACACACACAGACACATGCAGATCCTCAGACTGGGTGTTTCTCCTGCACTAGGTTGGAGTGCCACCAGAGCCCTATTTATAGCTGTGGAGGATGCAGCCGTCTGAGCATCTTTCCCTGAGACACTCGGTGCAGGGCAAGGCTGCACCGCTGCTGCTGCTGTTGCTGCTGTCGCTGCTGCTCTAGGGCTTGGATCTCTTTTTTTCCTTTTTTTGGGATGTTGCTGGGGTTATCCAGGAGGCAGAGAGGAGCAGGGTGGTGTCATGGAGCACCAGGCAGGCTCATGAGGCATCTGTTGCCCCTGGGCTGCTCTGGTTTAGGGCAAGTGACTTCAAACCCCACAACTTTGATGTTTGCATGGTGGATTTTATTCATCAGGCTATGCAGGGCTGGACAGCATGGCAGGGCTTGGAGCCTTCACAGAGAGGCATCAGAGTTTTCATTCCTGCTCTCCCACGTGCACAGACATGTTAGCAGGATTTGTTTCCTGCTTTAGAATGCAGAGGCTTAATGAAAGCCCACACACTATCTCTCTGCCTCCCCCACTTCCCTCAACATCCTGGGACTGGGTACTGGTGGCATCTGCCAGTGGCCCTGCCATCTCCTTGCAGCCTGGCAGGTGGTTGTGGCTGGCACCTCTACTTTTTTCTATTGCAACTAAATAGCCTTAATCAAAGCCAAGAGTTGAAACCTCTGAAGGAACCTGATGCCATTTGGAGGGCTGGACTGAGGGCTGGGATTTCCTCTCCTAGAGAGCACTGGTTCAAAGAGGCCATGCCTGGATAGGTGTTTTGGCCCTCCTGCATAACACCAAGCCTTGCACAGGCAAAGGCAGTGATCACCTCAAAAAGCACCAGAACCCTCCCAGGTCTGCTCTTGGAAAAGCAATGTGGGGAGTCACAGGTGACTTCCTTAGTTCTCATTGGAAAAAGGGTCTGTTTAAGCCAACAGACTCTTCCTCATCCCCACTTTCCTTGTCCTGGCACGGCTTTATTTCCCTAGCAGTGCACAAACCTTGGGCAGGGCCTTCTACCTAAGCAGTACAAATGCAAGCACAGACTCTGAGGAAGAGGAGGGAGAGATGAGGGCTGGGTTCCCACATGGACACACTGGCTTTTTGGGAGACTGGGAGCTCCCAAGCAGCACTAGGTTTGAAGCTTGGCTGAGATTTTGTGCCTTCTTTTCTTAAAATAAAAAAAAAAAAAGAAAAAAAAAGAAAAATGAAATAAAAAGGAGATAAAAAAATCCAACAACTCTCCTTTCCCCCTCTATAGCACTGCATCCAGAATGTGTGCAAACCCCTCGATGGTGCAGGCAGGCGGTTACTCTGTGTTTGCACACATTTCACTGGAGCAGTCCTGTTTCCTGCCTGTCTGCTCACTTTGCTGCTGGGTGGTAGAATTGATGGGGGAAGAAGAGTGGCTTTAGAAACCCTAATGTGGGAAGAAAGAAGCCCTAAAACAATCAAAGAAAAGCCCAGACACATTCTCTCTGCTTTTGTAACAACCCCTGTGTGACATTTACAGGAACACTGCCCTCAGCAGGTGCCCTCCTCTACTGGGAAAGCTCTTCTGGTTCCTACCCTCCATAAGACTGTTTGCTCCTCTTTCTTTGTTCTTTCTAATTGTATAAAATTCAATAAAATTTTATTCATATAAAAAAAGGACTTCTGCCTGCCTGCTGCTGCTTTTTTCCTCCTCCTACCTAATTCTGTAACTACAATGACTTTGGCCATTAATACTTATCCTTGATGTGACTGGCAGTAGGCAGTGACCACGCAACCGAGAGCTGAATGTTATTAGGCCAGCCTATTTGGTAGTGAGCTCTGGTACTAGAGCCTTGTTTTTCTCATTCATAATAGTCTGACACATTGCCCTTGAATGTACAATTTCCCAGGCTTGCAAGGTCGCTACTCCTTTAGACAAAGGTGAGTTTTATTTTCTTTCTTTTGGCAGGGGAGACCCTATGCTGCCTTGAGTTATGTGGGAAAATGTTTTTTATAACTGCCAAATTTTGCTCATGTACTGGTTTCCCAATCAAAACCATGGCATGTTTATCCCAGATGCAAAATCTAAGGCAGTCATTGACTTTCTTGGGCATTTGAATAAGTTTGATGGGGGAAACTGTTAGGAATTTAACAGAAGTGCTGATCCCCATAGACGGAGCATGTGAAGTTTCAGTGTCTGAGCATTCACACTCTCAGGGCATAAGGGGACTGCAAAGCATACACTTCTTAGTCTGTATCAACAGCTGCTACCAGAAGGTTATTATTAGTTAGGGCAACCTGATGTTTTGCCAGGGATTTTGCATTTTTCTCTCCATGTTTCATTTTCCCTATTTTTTCTCTAAAATCCCACAGATATTCTGAGAGTGATTATTAAAACCAGAAACCTGCAGATCCAACAGCAGTGGTAATTCAGCCCTGCTGCACATGCATCATGTTCTCATTCCTGGGTATTTTTCAAAACCTACTTCCAAGTGCTCTTGTAAATGTGTTTTCAGCTATAGACCTTACTGTAAATAAGACAGCTGCATTGCCATTTTCAGGAAGTTGACATAGGAATCTTAATGTTTCCATTTATCACCTTTTGATTGTGCAATCTTGATGTGACATTAATAGCATTTTTACATTTTATTCCCATGATAGCCCTGTCAGTATTCTGCTATACTATCCATCCCTTGCCACTGGTTTGCTCCTTACATCATCCTTCTGCATGTCTTGTTGATCCAGAGCAGAATTTCCTCAGATGCAGGATGGTTTGCTAGATTTGTGCAGCACCTGGAATGCTGGAGTTTTTACCTGTCAGTTGTGCCTAGTGAGGCATTGCTGCAATACAAATAACTGAAGAAAATAATACCAGTTAGATAACTTGATAGTGCTCCAGAGTTTTAATTTATCACTAAAAAACAGAGGTTCAAGCTATTGCAGCAGTAAGTGAAAGTCACCATTGAAATGGTTGAGTTTGCTGACAGCCTTCAGTTCCAGATGTGCCATAGGGATTGTCCACCACACGCCACAGATGTTACTTTAAATGTTGGTACCTATGGCTATGTCACCTTCTACCAAAGAATATCAGAGAGGAACTTGTTCTGAAACAAGGATTAACTGTACTTTTGAGTGCTGAGACAGAAATAACCATGAGAGGATGCTTCACACTTTAGAAGTGGGTATCTTTTTAGAGGTCGGTGTAGATGAGAGCTCAGTTAAAAATATTTGGGAAAACTGGTCTGCAGACTGCCAGAAGTTTTTTTTAACTTACGCAGCTTTTGGACTCATATCTGCTGATTCATCTGAACTAAAAAAAATTAAAATTACTCAGATGCATGCACTTCAACACACTCTTGCTGAAACACAGATGAGTTTCCAGCGGAAACCAGTCTAACAGATGGTATTCTGTCCAAAACTGCCTGCTTTCCCTATGAGAATGGGGGATGCTCAGGACATCAGTCTTCCTTACATCATGTTTTAGGTCCTCATTAAGAGGACATCAAATCAGGGTAGCCTCAGATGACACCCAGGAGGTAACTGGGTGATTGATGGTACTGGGCAGAGGAAATCAAACAAATATTTTTATATTGGAGGAATGTTCATGATTATCATAGTTTCCTCAAGTACATTGGTAAGCTTTTGCAGGTTACTGGATTTTTCTTGAAAGCAACATTTGACATCTCAGCCTCAATCATTCACTTCAGGCATGCAAGTGTCCCTCTGTGTCTGCACTCTAACCCGGATCTTCCCAGCCATGGCACCACTGTGAGCAGGTGGATGAGTCTGTGCATGTGTCTGCCACCACCAGGTGAACACAAAATGGTTCTGCAGATTCTCTTATGGTGGTCTTGAACATTTCTAGCACATTTCTAGTGGAAAACTGAGGAAGGACATGCCTTTCACATGTTCACTTCGGAGCAAACCCAAGCGCTCACGTTAACTCACGGCCTCTGTTTAAGAGAGGCCTGGAATGAGCTGTTGTCAGGTTTCTCAGTGACTGAGTTGCCTTTCTTTCTGTGCTTTTTCTGAGTGCTGCTGGCTATCCTGCCTGCAGCTTGTTTTCCTGATGCCAGCAAAGCAGTGTTTACCCACTGTGCCCTTGTTGCAGGTCTGCTCTTGCCATGAGAAAGGCAAGAGGTGCTGGTGAGGATCAGGAATAAGGGTGTTGAGAGACGGAATGCAGCGTCACTGAGCTCACTGAGCCATGCCTCTTCTTGGCTGAGGACTAGATGGACATCAGAGACAAAGCAAGCCTTGAAAGCAGGGAGAGTGAAAAGCTGTGTCTCTTTTTCTTCACATTGCTTTCTTCCATGTCTGCCTCTGTGCATTGCACATGCCTGGAGGATGTTACTGAGAATTACCAGGTCTGTGACCTCCTAAGCAAGGGAAGGCACATGCAAGGCATTTCCTGAGCCTTGGCACTAGCTCAGAGGTCTTGTTGGGTGGTGGAAAGCACAGAGAAAGGTTTTCTTAGGTCACCTACACAGCCACGGAGCTGGAGTGGGAGATAATATGTGGCAAGAGCTTTGGACACGTGAATGCTGTTTTTTAGGGAGGAGAAACTTGGTAGTCTTGGGACTTCCCGGCTCTAGAGCTCTGGCATATTTTCTTTGATGTGTTTCCATGGTCAATGACAGCTAAAAAAGCACTTTTCCTTGCCCTGTAGTAGAGAGCACTGCTGATGTGCAGGAATGGGGCAGTGCACATGGCTAAGGATCAGAGTCCTCACTAAGCCTTCTAATGCCATTTTCTGCTTGTTGTTTGTTCCTGATTTCCTCCTTCCTCCCACTTCCTCTGTAACATGTTTGAATGAGAAACTGGGTTGGCAGGAAATTTAATCTATCCATGTAAAAACAAGCAAAAAAACCCCAACTCCACAAAACAAATAGCAGGAAAGAAGAGAGATTAAGACGCAGCTTGCGTGGTTGGCTGGCAAGTGATGCTTTAGCAGTGGATGTAGCCTGGGTCAGGTCCTGGATTTGGACTTATTAAATCATACTTGGGAAGGGATGATGACTTGCTTCCAGTCGATATGCTTTAATGGGAAAACTGATGTGGTGCATGCTCAAAGAGGAACACTGGCTAAGGGACTGGATACAGTAAAGCCCAGAGGCTCTGTAGTTTCTTGCTTGTATTTAAACCCACTATGTTTGGTAGAGTCTGCCTTCCTGGCTGCTATCAATATCTGCAGAATTTCTCTCAAGTAGCTAATTTTTCTTGAATGATCACAAGACCCTTTGGCAGGCAATCACCAGGTTGTTGTCCATGTGGACATTTCAGACAGGGAAAAGGTGTGTGATCTGGGTTGCAGCAGCACTCTTTAAGTAGTGGCAGTTTCTAAGGTTGCAGAGCAGCCTAGAGACTTTTTTTAGTGCTTGGCATCACTGGTACAGCCTTTCCATCTGGGATCCTCTCCCCTCTTCTTAGATTGAGGCTTGTGGCACACTTGCCCCTGTGCTCCACATGAAGGACCAAAGGCAGCAGGGGCTAGAATTACCTCCATAGAAAATCCAGTGTGACTTTAGACTCTCAATGTTAAGATTATTAGGGATAGAGACTATTACAGAAATGTGCTGTGGACAGAAAGAGGTTCTTTCTTTTGGCTGTGGCTTTCTGCTGGGATTAATATGTATAAAACCGAAGACTAACTTTTGGTGACACAAACAACAGTAATAGGTGCACAGGCACATAGATCTCCCACCAGCTCTCTCCAGGGGACACTTGCTCAATGCCTGCAGACTGCAGTCTGTTCCTGCTATTTGTGAACACAATCTCCATAGTTTTGTTTGCTCATGTTCCTTGTGTGTGAATGCATCCTCCACTTGCTCATCCACGCTCGGGGACACCGCAGGAGGTCGAAGCACGACAGTAAAGGGTCAGAACGCCCCATGCTTTTGCTCAGCCCAGTCACCGAGAGCACACATCCCATTTGTTTCCCGGGATAACCTGTTGCGTAGCTCCCAAATCGCGGTGGCTTTCGCCGCTCCTCCCGTCATTCCACCAGTTGCACACTGGCCAGGGAAAGTTGGTTACTTCTGGGAAGGCAGGCGGGGAGCTTCGGGGCTATGTCCGCAGAGCGGCTGCACATTCTAATTTCCTCACTGCCGCCGGATTTGGGTCACGAAGATCGCCTTTTTTGGTGGCTCTACGCTGACATCCTCTGGAGGGATGAAGAACTTCAGCGGTTCCCGTTCGCTGCTCAGTTTGCCTGCACATGGCTGCGCCTCCTTACGAGCTCCCGGGCTGGCTTTTCCCCCTTGTGACCCTGCAAAGATTAAGGTGCTCTGGCCCTTGAGTAGGAACACCTCTTCCTTTTTTCTCCTGCGATTGTCTCTCAGGATATGCTCTCAGTACTGTGGTATCTGCTATGCTGTGATGAAGAGGCTTGAGTACTTTGTGTCCCAGGAGCAAATGATCTTCACCACAGCATGCCTTTAGCTTCCCAGCTCCTTCTCTTGTTGTGATGGTCTGTGGTTCAAAGGCATGGGGAATGGGCTGGTACATGGACAGTGCCAGGGAACAGGTGGGACACAGTGTAAAAAGCTGCTGCCCCCATATTTAACTGTATACAACAGTGCAACTGGCTTCTTATGGGCTCACAGCTGACTTAAATTTGTCCTGCTGCCCTGCTGAGGCTGAGAGGAACTGCCTGGCTGACTTTTCTAGCCCCTCCACACTGGGGCAATGCTTCAGAGCTTAGAAGAGCACCCAGTGGAAGAACCACTGCAAACTAACTTTTATGTGCCTGCCAGCCAGCTGTGGAGATTCAAGGATTTACCGACCTTGTGAAACCAGCAACCATATCCCTGCTCATTAACGGGCCCAGATTAGTTGCAACAGCAAGGACATACCGAGGTTGGGGTCAGATATGCGAGCAAAGTACTTGCTCATGCAAGTCCGGCGAGGCTTTGGTTCAGAAGGCAAGGTGATTATATGCAAACCTCCCAAGTTTGATTTTCTTTTCAGCTATGTGTTGATGGAAAGAAAGAAACATGACCCTAATAGATTTTGGATGTGACTAAGACTCCAAAGTGTTTCGCTCCACAAAGAGCCGCCTCCAGCCCCAGGCAGTGGACTCCTGGGATTTTAGAAATCAGAACTTGTTTCCAGACCTATGTTTACTAAAGATGGTGTATGAAATAGTCCAAACCACATTTGAAAGTTTATCTACTCAAATACTATTTTTCTTGAAACATGGATCATAATCAGGATTTCCATGTCATGCCCTCATTTCTATCCTTGTCAGCCAAATCAGGAGCATTCAGCCCATGGGGCTTTTCTAGTAGCCTTTCAGCCGGGTTTTAATATAAACATTGTGTCCCCATCTGTCCCCAGCACACGCCAGACCCACAGGATGTCTAACCTTTCCTTCAAGTGACATGAAGTTCCTTGTCCACTGGCTGGGAGGGAACTGCAGCTCCTGACGGCTCTGTCATGTTTCTAAGCACAAAGTTCAAGATCTGCATTAAAATGGATCAAATCAGTCTCTGCCTGTTTTAAATTGGTTCTTTTTGGCCACAAAGGATTCTTGGACTGTAGATTTGTGTTTTCTTTCCTTTTCCAAAGGTTTTTGGAAGTTATCAGTGACTGTCTATCTCGTAGATATAATGGCCATACATCTTTGCGTCGTATTTCAGTTCTCATAAACGGAAGTCTCAGCATTAGACTTGTGTTATTCAGAGCAAATCCATTGCTTGTTAGAGTGAACCACAAAGGAAAGGGAATAGACCTCACGAATGCAACTGCTACACAAGGTATTTGTGGGACAGAACAGTTGTGAAGTTGTTTAAAATGTGGTCACTATGATTCTTCCCAACATATTAATTTCTTTCATGTCCTTTTCATTGTTCATTTAAAGCTTTTGGTGGATTTTCTGCTGCTAAGCCGTACTTAATAAGCAGGAAGAGTATTCCTTTTCATACTAACAGATTACCTTTAACACTCACTACTACTATTGAAGTCAATGCTATTCCATTGGGAATCACTCCACTCCTACATTTCCTCCTGTCTTTGTCAACAATAAGATCAGGGACAAAATGAAATTGTGGTGTGACTTAGAGAAGTAAAGAGAAACCTCCACCTGAGAGTGGCACACAATGAAATGGAGCTGTTAAACTGATTGAGTTAACTTGGGGCAAAGCCCAATGTGTGCACGAGCGTGCATTTGGGGCTGAGAGCAGGGTAGGTCACTGTAGGGGAAATGAATGAAGGCAGCATTAAGTTAACTTGCAGCAAGGGTATTCACCCACAGTAGCACCCCAGTGTATGGAACACTGGTTTGCAGGCCAGGTGGTATTGAAGCCATAACACACCTTCATATAGTTAAGCCAAGTTATATTCACCAGCCAGTCACATCTCAGCCACTAGGGAGTTAAATTCAAACTCCTTTTCCAAGCTTAAATATAACTGTTCTTTAAATAATTCTTTACTTTGTAGGTATGTGATTTATATCCTTTAAGGGAAAGAAATTACTCAAGAGGATAGAAAAAATAGTACATTAAATGAAGACAAATTCATCGGGTGCTCGTGATCCAGCAAGCGTGCTGCTGGGGTTCTAGTCAGATCTGAGTTTCACTCTCAGCTTGCCTTTGACTTGCTGTATTACCTGAGGTAAGTAGGAATGCAGGCACCCATCCTGGGGGGCCACAGCTGGATGCCTGGAATGCATGTCAGAGGCAGACCTGGTGGTTAATCTGAATGTAGGAGCCTGAGAGTGAAAATATTAGCTCTAGTCTCACTGAGACTTTTGTTCCCCAACTGGAAAATAAATATAATCATAAGGAGCAGGATTGAGAATGACTTATTAAAAAAAACCCATATAATCTACACACACATGCACGTGTGCATGTGCACACACAACCCCCCAGAGTCTGACCTAAGAGATCCAACTATATTTAATCCCCTGCTGAAGCATGGTTAGCTTGCTCTTAAAGATCTCTGCTTACAGAGTCCACAGTCTTACGAGGCACAAGGATAAAAGGGAATGCTTCCAACATTGGTTTTAACTGACTGCCTCATAAGAGTTTTATATTTGAACGATAATCTACATATTTCTTCATATGCACATTGCCAGCTCCGATTGTTAACTTTGCCAGATGCTGCAGAAAGGATATGTTAGGAGTACACTAGAACTCTGTATTTCTCATTGATTTGCACTCAGAGACTAGGATTTTCTTTAATCCTAACCTATATTTTCAAGGAGCTGCCTAGTTCATTCACCTCTGTTGGCATTGCAGCTCTTCAAAGCAGGTGACCAGCCACATTCAAATTTGCTCTTAGGAGATGCGAGAAAGGATTTAATTCAGTTGTAGTAACCTTTGCATATCTGGTGGCTTCATCCAGTGGACAGGAAAGCTATGGGGGGTGGGGGGAGCTGGTTTTATTTAGCACCAAGCAAACTCAGTCCCAAGGGTGTTCCCTAGGCACAGGAGAGCTGTGTATTATCTCCCCAAGGCAGGGCTGGGGTTAGAGTACACCAGGCCTGGTCTTATCACACCCAGGTACGGCTGGGAGCTCTCCCCAGAGCCCTCCTCGAGCCTGAATGGAAAGATAAACTTGCTTTGCTAATTGGAGAAAAAGAGTAAGTTATGGGTTTCACGTTTCTGGTGGTCCCTGTAGAAAATAGAGAGCTTTGGCTCTCTTTTGCATGTGTGGCTCTCTCATGTTGCATGACCTTGAAAGAGGGACCATCCAATAGTTTTGGGGAGCAGCAGGTGGGTTTTAAGACTTGCACTGCTAACAGAAGGAGCACTGCTGTTCTTTGGAGTGGCACAAAACCCAGTCTTCTCTGTAAACTGGTGTTTTATCAGTGCTGCACTGGTGGTTCAGCTTTCTTTCAGGATACCAGGTAGAAGTATCAGCTCTGTTGCCTGGGCTGCTCCTGACAGTGGCTGCAGCACTAAGAGATTCCCACCATGTTGGTTATTTGCAGTCACGGAGCGTGCTCAGGGTGAACTGGTGAAAACAGCTGCTGAGAGCCTTCACAGTGAATACAGCTCCTTTGCACAGTGACAGCCACAGCGCAGACAGGGCAGCTGCAGCTTTCTCAGTGCTGTCCCTCCTCATATGCTGCATTCCCAAGACAGCTGTCTTTTCAAGCTATTTCCCAAAGGCACAGTGTCCTACTCCCTCAGCCTCCTGCTCCCAGACCTAGGCTTCTCTGGTTTTCTCCATCTCTTCCCCTCTTCCATCTCTTTATCCTCTCTTGGTGTTTGCCTCAGAGAGGACTTTTGTTCCCCACCTTAGTTTTGCCTCTCCTACTGCTGAAAACTGTGTTCCCTTTCTGTGGAGTCTATTCCGTCTCTTCCAATCCTTCTCTCTTTTCCCTCTCTCCTACCACCTTTAGTCCTGTCCTCTCTAGTCCATGTGGCTGAAGCCTCTTGTTCAGTTTCCTTTTCCTCACTCTGTGTTTCAACTCTGTGCATTTTTACTTCACCCATCCTTCCTCTGTTCATCCATCTTCTGTCTCCATCTCCCCCAACTTTCCCAGTTCTGTGGTGAGATCCAGTTAGCCCCTGTGGGAGTCTCTGCAGGAACTCAGGTGATGGCTGGCAAGTTGCAAAGATGGTGAGTTCAATGATTTTACCAGCACCCGATGACTTTGTTTTACCACCTCTTCAGAGGGCAGCTTATTCTTGTCCGCACCTCTGTAATTCAATGGTGGTGGCAGCACACCTCGCAGTGAAGGTGGTGCCTGTGTAATAGGCTTATCTCTTGGCTTTGCCCTGCCTCCAAGGTGCAGGGCTTCTGTGTGAATCATCACAGCATCACAGAATGATTTGGGTTGAAAGGGACCTCAAAGATCATCTCAGTCCAACTTCCCTGCCTGTGGCAGGGACACCTCCCACTAAACCAGGTTGCTCAAAACCCTATCCAGCCTGGCCTTGAACACTTCCAAGGGCAGCCACAGCTTCTCTGGGCAACCTGTTTTAGTGTTTCACCCCGCTCACAGTGAAGAATTTCTTCCTAATATACAATCTAATTCTATCCTCTTTCATTTTAAAGCCATTCCCCTTTGTCCTATCATGCCATTGTAAGAAGACCCTCTCCATCTTACTTGTAGACCCCCTTTAGATACTGGAAGATTGCTACAAGATCTTGCTGGAGCTTTCTCTTCTTCAGGTTGAACAACACCAATTTTTTCACCCTGCCTTCAAAGGAGAGGTATTCCAGCCCTCTGATCCTTTTTGTGACCTTTCCCTGGACTTGCTCCGACAGGTCCACATCCTTCCTATGTTGGGGGCCTCAGAGTTTGGCACAGTACTCCAGGTAGGTCTTGCAACAGCCGAGTAGAGGGGCAGAATCACATCCCTTGACCAAATGCTGATAACAGCTCCTGAAGTCCCAAATGATGAGATCTGCATCCAAATCCACCCCTCCTTAGAGAGATGTACATGAGATATAAATTGCCTTCATGTCACCTGTAGTTCACGGAGGATAATAAATAAAAGGAGTAATGAAAACAGCCAGCCCTGTTCCTGACCTCTCCTAAGGCTTAGCAGGGAGGCCAGATAGGATGTGGAGACCAGGTGGTCTTGTGAGTTGGTGCAGAGTGTCTGAGCTAAACAAAGAGTGAGCTGAGTGGGCAGGAGCCGGTGTTTGGAAGCAGCTAGCCATGATACTGTATGGACAGTCTATACTACGTGGTTACCTGGTGGACAGAGAGCTTTGGTCTCCAAGGCTGTCAAGGTAGCAGCTTCAACTATTAACCCATATCCTTTTTGCAAGGTATCAAAACCAGAGTTTGATGTTCAGCTGCCAGATAGAGTTTGTTTTTTTTTTTTTTGTGGGGGGGGGGGGGAAAAATATAT